>VXBP01000648.1:829796-867136 GCA_013400115.1 Rhinopomastus cyanomelas | reverse complement strand
CCCCCCCACCCACCCAAAAAAGTGAAATTCATTTCTACATGTCTACTTACTACTGAAAAACCAATGTTAAATTTACTCCTGCAGCCCCACCAGTCCCGGGAAAACGCCTGGAGAGGGGGGAACCAGGAATTGCCAGGTTGTTTAATCTTTTACTCGGTGCCACTTGACAGATGGCAACTCCCAACAATTGCTAATCCAGAGGAAACACGGAAAAGCATCTCACAGCTCGGATAGAAACGAGCTCTGAGAAGTTTGTGCTTCTCAGTGCTGCTCGGCTCTGTGGGGAGCAGATCAGTGTAGAGACCTGGGAGAGGAGGGACAATGATCTGAAACAAATGGAACTGGAAATAAAGCCTTTCCAGCCCTAACATGTTAATCCCAGCCTGAGTTTCCTCATTGGTACTGCCGGAGGGCTGATTTTCTACCTGTCTTGTGACCATGCCTTCGGGTTGGCCTTAGAGTCTCTGGGCTTCCGTGCCAGACAGATTTCTGATTCGTGAAAAGGTGAAGCGTGATGACCCCATGTAAGGGACATGGTTTCTCGGGTGGGTGGGCACCAGAAAGGCAAGCTCAGAAGCTGAAGCACAGCACCTGCATGCTCAGAACTCTAAAGACAAATTCCAGTTCATGTCGTTTTATCCCTCAACCCGCTGTTAAGATTATTTAGCTGGAAATATTTATTTTCTTTTTAAGACACTGGGCAGCTGAATATTAGAGACCCTTTCCCATTGGACTTTGTGTGACTGGCCAGAAAAGGTGACTATAAGCTAAGCTGAGCCCCACCAGCTCATAACTAACACTCCTTTGTACTTAAAATACATAGCTGTGACATAAGTCATCCAGGTGAACACTAGACTCTTGCTTGTGCTGTGCAAGATGTCAGCCGACAGCTGCTGAGCCCTCCGAGTCCATCAGCCGTGTGGATATGAGCACAGTTTGAGTCCGAGTCAGAATTCTTGTATTTTAAGATGCAAGCACTGTGCATCCTTAAATCATAGAATGGCTTAAGTTGGAAAGGACCTTAGAGATCATCTACTCCAGCCTCCTGCTACGGGCAGCGACACCTCTCATCTAGACCTTGTCACTCAAGGCCTCATCCAACTTGGCCTTGAACACTTCCAGGGAGGGAGCAGCCACAACCTTTCTGGGCAATCAATTTCAGAGGATCTCCACCCTTGTGCTGAAGAGCTTCTTCCTAAGATCTGGTCTAAACCTCCTGTCCTTCAGCTCTGGCAGGGGGAAAGGCATCCGCCCTCACCCCGTGAATCAGCCGGCTTGTTCTAGGGGGAGTTTTTACAAGTTCGCAAGGCTTTGGTGGATAAAGGCTCCTGTTTCAGATGCAGGCTGCTGCAAGTTCACACATCATCCTGACCCTCCTCAAAAAAAAAAACACAACCCAGAAAAAAGAAAAATAACTGTTTGCAAGTTGATGCTGGTTTAAAAATGTGCTGTTTACCACCAACCTGATTTCATCTGAACGACTCGTGTGGCTTTAAGAACAATCAGCATTTTTCCACCATGATTTAAGAACAAATAATTAAAGTCATCCCAGATGGGCTTGTAAAAATTAAAAGTACATCAGCTAACGTAAGTGCTTCACCCTGCTCTTTGTAGTAACACTCTCCACCCTCCAGCCCACTGCACTTCGTCAGAGCTGCTTCTGCACCAGCAAGTGTTGGTGGGACACTTCCAGAACACACTTTTGTTGGGTTTGGCTCCTGTATTCTGTCACCGATCAGCTTTTTACAGGTTTTTTTCATGTTCTCCCTGTAAACCCCTCTGAAGGCTCTGGGAGTCTGGCACTGTGAGATCACAGAATCACAGAACATTAGGGACTGGAAGAGACCTTGAAAGATCATCTAGTCCAGTCCCTCCCAACAGAAGGATCCACCTAGACCAAGTTGCACAGGAACACGTCCAGGTGGGTTTTAAACATCTCCACAGAAGGAGACTCCACATCCCCTCTTGGCAGCCCCTTCCAGTGCTCTGTGAAGATGTTCCTTCTTATGTTTCTCACTTTGCTTCCTGGTTTGGCCACAAAATTTCGGGGTGATCCCTGGAACTCTGGGCTCTTCAGCTATGGAAAGGGACGTACAGATGCTTCAGCTGTATGTGTATGAAGCTATAGGAGCTTCAACTGTATCTGTATGAAGATATAGGAGCTTCAAATATATGAAGTGCTTGGACAGACTGAACTACACAGACACCTCTGTCTGCTGGCCTGACTTTGGGACTATAATGTAATGTCCCTCATTGCCAGACCTGAAGCCTGTAACAGTCATTTGCCCTGTGCAGTCACATCTAAATCTTTCCTTTTATTTCTCACTGCAACACTTCAGCATTTGTTAAAGATTTGAGCGAGCCCACATAATCATTATGGTGCAGCACTGAGGGAAAATTCATAAAACGAAATTGGAAGGAGAGATCCATGTGAGAAATAAGTAACCCGAGGAGTCAAATAATGTTCTTGCAGAAGCAGTTGAGGCTATCGAAGGAAAAACAAAACAAAAAAACCCCACAGCTCCCCAAAGCTTTGTTAACTAAATACTTGCCCATTAAAGAGCCCAAATATTTCACAGCATTAGTATTTGGATTAATGTTAAATCGATACGCACCAACGCAATAGGGCAATAGTTACCATGGTGAATAATTCTATATTTATTTTCAAGTAAGCCTCATTTCTAACAATTCCAGACATGGTTTCCACTTTCTGGTGACTAACGTCTTAAGTTTATTTTCTTTTTTAACTGTTTGGTACTAGAAACTTGAGTTCCCCCAACAATTTTAACAAGAAGATGCCAGCGATGCTGGGCAGGAGCAGGGCCACCTGCCAGTTTTAGCTAAGGGCTTGTTTGCCTTTGAAAGTCAGGTACAATCTAAAGGGTAGGAGATATCATGAAGTAGGTCTTTGTTAGACAAGTCCTCACCCGTGTGTGGAGCAGCAGAAGGATTTTCCTTCAGGGACTACATTCGATTTGCTCAGTGTTGATAACCTACCTCAAACAATAGTCCACCCAAAAGGCTCAGAAACACTCTCTCCTCCCTGGGAAGCCCCTCCCCAGCCCACCCACTCCCTCTCTTCTTCCCAGGTGAGGTGAGGCCAGATTTTACTTCCTTCCCTCAAAACAGGATAATGATCCTAGGGCAGGAGCTGCTGTCAGCAGCCAGGACAGCTCCCAGCTGCCACTCAGGTGCTTTCACAGAATCACAGAACACTAGGGATTGGAAGAGGCCTCGAAAGATCATCTAGTCCAATCCCCCTGCAGGATCACCTAGACCAAGTCGCACAGGAACATAGCCAGGCAGGTTTGAAACATCTCCGGAGAAGGAGACTCTACAACCCCCGTTTTGTTCCCAACCAGGAGGTCTAAAAAGTCAATGAGTATTTGTTCACAGTGAAAATTTTTTACTGAAGTCACCAGAATGTTCTTCCAAGCCGTTCAGTCTCATTTGGGGCCTGATACAACTCTGGCTGACGTCACTGGAAAGACTCCACCCTACCTTTACATTTTATTGAGGCTCTGCTAGGAAACATATAACTACCAAAAATTAATTACCTACCCTCTGAACTGACAGCTCTCCAGCAGAAAACATTTCCTCCCCTTGTGCTAAGACACCCAGGATGGCACAGTCAAACAAAACAGCGCTGAGGGAAGAGTTTTAATACAAAAACCCCTGAGGTTGGGGTGTGGGTTTTTTTGATGGAACACGAAGCATTTTGGAGAAAGGGATGGCGCTTCAGAAAGCGGACAAGGTGACCCTGAACTCCCTGCCTGAGAGCTGACATACCCGAGCGAAGGCTGCAAGCTCATCCAAGGAAGCACTTGAGCAGTTCTGAATAGCATCTCTGAGCCACTCACAGAGCTTTGCTGCCGGCTCCTTCTGCAGAGCCGTTTAGAAGTGGAGCAGCTGCAGACTGCCCGTGAATCGAGTTGTCCTTACGCGATACCCGCATCCACTCCCACGCACTTACCTACCCGCACCTGGACACGCTCGTACTTGCAAAAACCCACTGGCTGCGTGTTTAGGGTTTGTGTTCGTTTGTGAATGGGGCGATCTGGGACACCCCGGCTCTGTCTCGCGTTTCTCTGCCTCTCGAAGCCGGTCAGCCCTGCAGGGGCGGGGGGCACACGGGCCTTGCTCACCGCAGCTATCGCCCCGCAGCCGCCACAGCCTCACACTGCCACCAGCTCGGGAATCGCCCCACGAAACCTCGATGTGGGGACAGCCCAGGGGGAGCGGAGATGGGGGAATCTGGCAATCGCCATTCGCTGCAAAGCGCCGGGCGAGCTCCCACCTCCTCCCGGCTTCACTCGGTACCCCCCGGGGCTCGCGGCCCAGGCACCGGTTTGAGTTACTACCACAGCCCTCCCGCAGCCCCGCGCCGCCGCCGAGGCTCCCCGAGCTGCGCAGGGAGCTCCCCAGGGCGAGACCGGAGGCTCTTCCCGACCCGGTGAGCCGCTCCTCAGAGAACGAGCACCCCGGGGTGTGGATAGGGTGGGGGGGGATTGGCATAGGAGCCCTGTCCCGCTCCCACGGACGGTCCCGTCTACCTTCGCACCGCAAAACGTACCAACCCATTCGACCCCCCCAGTGGGACTCTGCCCCTTTAAATACCCCTGGAGGCCGCGGGGGCGGCCCAAGACTGCACCCGGTGTCACGGAGGGGTTTTGCTCCGCCCCCGCATGTAAATAACGCGAGCGTTGAGCCAATTAGAAGTGGGGGGACTCGGCGGCCGGGCACAAGACAGCCAATCGGCGATGGGGGGCGGGGCGAAAGCGGCCCTCCGGGCTCTCGCTCCACGTGGGGCGGGGCCGTGACCGCTCGGTGACCCGGGGCCGGGACAAAGGCGCCGCCCGCACCTTCCAGCGACAGGGCCGCGGCGGGCGGGGGGTCCTGCGCGGGGCGCCTCTGGCGGCCGTACCAGGAGGAGGGTGCGGATCACACCCGGCGCTCCCCGCAGTGGGCGACGGCATGGAGTAGCATCCCCGGGACGGACCGAGCCTGCATCCGCAGTGCCCTTTGCGGGAGTCCGGTGTGACGCCCGCCCGGTGCGCAGCCAGAAGGCTGCTGCGGTGGCAGGAGCGTGCCCGGCCCTGTTCTCCTATAGCCTCGAGCTGGTTTACACCCCCCAGGTGCCCCTCCGCAGCACCTCAGAAAGCACCCCCGGGAGCCCACGGGGGACTCGCAGCGAGCGGCAGAAGGAAAAGCCGCGATGTGTCCGGGACGGGCTAGGCCCGCGCCGCGGTGGCAGGGAGCCAGCGCAGCTGAACCCCCAGTGCTGCAGAGAGGCCCTTTGTTCACGGAAAGACTGGGGGACCTGCACAGCCTTCGCTCGGCCCCGACGGCTGCCGGTGCGGTTGAGGGGCCACGGGGATCTGCCTAGCTGCGAGTTTGACATCCTCATCGCTACCTAATAAACCTGTTAACTGGGAAGCTACGACACCAAAAGAGACAGAAAACCAAACAAACAGGAGGACTAGGAAAAAGAGGGAGGACCCTGGAACACAAACGCTCCCATAAATGCTTTTTCCATAAGTCTATTTACTCAGCTGCTGAAATTATTTCAACTGAATGATTAGTCTTAGATGCTAAAACCAAGCCATCCATTCTCTGATAGTCCAAAACCCAACATCTGGTACTTTATCTGCAGTCTTTTTATTTCCCTCTCCTTTTGTTTAAAAGAGAGAGGTTCTGCAGTATCTGATCCCCAGATGTACTCCATCATCACAGTTCGGGCTCAGAGGTGAATCACAGATATTAAAATCGGTTGTTTCAATCCCACTTGATTGCAGAGAGCTGAATCCTCCCTCACAAGGTTTTGTTTTCTAAGGCAAAAGAGACAGAATTGATATTCTGAGAGTGTGATTTGCAAAGAGAATGAAAACAGAATGTTTTAACTTATGATGAGCTCGACCTTTAACTGTGCGTTTCACCTCCTGTGGTGCCTTGGGGTGTTGTAGCCCCAAACCCAAAGTGTTGTCTCAGGGGATGAGGCTCTCTGGAAGTTCTCTGTATCCTAAGACTGATAAAATAGAGGCAGCGAAGGCTTCATGTGAGGCCAGATTGTTAGCAGCAGCTACAGTGATTCTCCACTCACTTGAAGCTGCTGTAGTGCATTGAACATTGTCTATATAAAAGATGCTTAGATGTGGTGTTGGGGGATCTGGTTGAGGAGTAAACTTGAAGAGTAGGATTGATGGTTGGACTCGATGAACCCAAGGGTCTTTTCCAACCTGAATGATTCTATATCCAGGTATCAGTTCTGTACAACAAAATAAAACCTGGGATGTAGAAAAAGCATCACCTGCTGCTCCATTGCCAACAACATCTAGTTGTACTGGAACAGTTAAACCACCCAATTTTGTGCTTCTTCCTCAAATCACACGGAGTCTTGCCTGAGCCTGGTGCTGCTTGGCACAGAGGACTTACAGGCGCATCTCATTAAATCCCATGCACCAGGGACATTGAAATGTTGAAGACGTAGTTGTTGTACTGCAGTTTTAGTTTTCTAATGATTCTGATCATTTATAAAATTATTCATTCTAAGGCTTAAGAGAAAAACACACAAAAAATACACCCATTGGGGACTCCAGGGGCCATGTGTGGATCTGGTTTTCTAACTGGAAAGAGTCACAGCATCAGTGAAAACCTAAAGGCTGCACTTTTGCAAATCTCTTCTGCTAGATTTTATGCAGCTAATACACCGCCAATGTTTCCAAGGAAACCAATATGCCCTGTTCTCACTGAAACAAATCTCACTATTAAAACAATTAAAAACTTAATCTGGGTTCACTCCCTTCCTCCCCCTCCTTTTGGTGCCATCGTATGCATTTTAATTAAAAACATGATTGCAATGAATTTCCTACACGTACGTAGAGTACGCTGTCGATTACCTAAAGGAAGCCTGACTCCAGAGCCCAATAACTGGGAATCAACTGCGTGGCAACAATTGAGCAAAACCAAATTAACAGGAGTCTTGATGAATCAATTACAGCCACTGTTCATCTCTGAAGGCTACTGGTCACAGTTGATTGAGAGGAGTTTAAAATTCAGTCAGGCTCTGGAAAATACAGGTTTAGGTGTTAGATGTAGCTTAGACAAATTCCTGAATCTCAGCTGACGGTGCGGTGAGACGGCGTTGGCTGGCGGAAGCTCTGGCCCAGCCAAGGAGGAAAAGCCACTTCCTGGAGGGGCTTGGCTGTCCGGAAGGAATTGTCTCGATTTTTTCCTGTGGGTTGTAAGGTCACAGGAGCTACAGAAGGCACCTGCATCACAACACTGCTGCTGCAGAGCAGCCACAGTGCGCACGGCACTGCTGTACCAACGCTGAACTGAGCCTGCAGAAGGGTCAGGAGACACACAACAGACATCTCAATAGACACCTGAAAGCTGAATGCAGGCTCGGAGGGGTCTCCTGCCTCGTGCTCAGAGAGTGCCCCCTTTCCTGGTGCCTTTTCAAACATCTTCTTGTGAACTGCCTGCTCCTACATCTGCACCCAAGGGCTAGGCTTTGGAAATGAACCAAATGAATGGCCTTGACACCTCCACCTGCACCCACACACTCTGCAGCATGAAAGCACTTGGAGAAAGTGGGGGATTGGAAACCCATCCCTTGCTCTGCCAGGTTTGTGTGTGAGATTTTGGGGGATCCTGTCTGAGCTGACAGCCCAAATCACCTTGCATAAGCACATGCAGTGCCACAGATGGCTTTGCCTGGGTGAGCTCTGCCATGCTGCCTCCAGCCTCTCTGGGTTTGTTTGTGTTGACTCAGAGAGCGCCACTGCTGTCCTCACGGGTTGGAAAACAAATAGGAGCCTTGGGTGCCAGTACTGAGGAGCTTAAAGCCTCGCTGCAAACACAGTTCAGGCTCTGTGTTCAAAGTGTTTTCCTGGTTTGATCTCAAGAGGCATGAGGATCCAGCCACGGGGCTTTGGGGTCTGTCTGCTGAGGAGAGGGATCTGCAGGTCAAGAGGCTTATGAAAAGAGGAAGGCGGCTTTAAGCCCGAGGAGTGAATGCCACCAGGAAGGCAGTAAATACAGCTCCGCTCTTTGTTTTGCCCACATTGTGTTCCCAGCTCTGCCTGTGTGCATTGACTTGGCTTTTCTCTTCCCCAGTGCATGTGTGTGCGATTTCCACTCCCATGACGAGGGGCTGGGCACGAAGGAAGGGAGCCGTCGGCACAGAGATGTTTCATGTGGCTCCAACAGCTAAATCTGGCCCCAGTTTGTGTGCTCCCCCAACTCTCCAGGGAGCAGAAGGGAAACACAGCCAGGGCTGCTTCCTTCACCATTGTCTGAGCACTTGGACATCCTTCTGCTCACACTGGTGAAGGGCAAGGACCGGGGACAGGGTGTCTGAGGAGTTTCCAGTTTGTCTCATGCCTCTGCACAGGGCTGGACAGAGAAACTGGAGTGTGGCCCAGGCTCTGTCCTCTCTCTCTGGCATTCCCTTAGGCAATGGGTTGCCCAGAAGATGCAGGGAAATCAATCTTGCTCATTCCTTCACACGCATCTCACGGTGCTTTGTGCCCATTGCAAATGCAGCCTCCTGTGAAAAAAAAAAGCCAGCCATGCTAACACCCCACGTGTAGGGTGACACATCCCCATTCACACGCACGTCCCACCGCTCCAGCGCAGCGCCGCACAGCCAGAGCGACAGTGCAGGGCGCACCTGCGCATGGAAGCACTGGGTTCCTCTGGTGTGCGAGGGGGTGACTTGGGGTTATTTGGGTGCTTCTCCTCCCCACCCCCTCTTTTCCAGAAGAGTTTGGAAAATTACTTTCCACCATCTGCCCTGCCAGAACAAGGAAATATTTGGAATACATTCCATTCTCCTAATGAACACGCAGCAGCAGGGGTGCTGCAAAGAAGAGAGAATCTTTCTAATGAACAACAAATGAACTAGAAATCACAGCTACATCGCTTCAGCTTTTGTCGCCTATGGCTTTAGGGTGATGCATGAAGACAAAAATCGATGAACGTACTGGAGACCCAGGTCTAGCACGGCGTGCGGAAGCCTTCGCCGTGATCCAAGCCATATTTGTTTTGGGTGCAAATACAGACTCTCACTAGCTTTCGTTTCTTGTAACTGCAAAGGAAGTACGAGAAGGATTCAAGTATGGTTCCTACAGCTCCTGTTAGCGCTCTTCAAAACATGCTGGATTTATAGGACACTGTCAAACGCGCATTAGTATTCATGACACAAATCACTCGCATCCAACTGGTGTAGAGGGCTGTATCGTGCTCTTTTGTTGAGAAATAATGATGTGCTCAAAGGAAGTAGTGGCTCTTTCTCAGAGGAAAAGGGCCAAAAGTCTCCTCTTGATCTGGCTAAGCATGGCCAGAGGTGGATTTCCAGAGCCACCACAGTAGAAAGCAAAGGCTTCTCTCCAGGACTGAGTGTGCTTTTAGCTGTTAGTTCTGCCTGCTGCGAAGCATCCACATAGAAGCCAGGTTCCACCCAAGGTTTTTGGCATCAGAAACTTGGACACACCAAGTGGATACTTCAGTTCAAGGCTCAGACCCTGCGCAAAGCATAGTGGGACCCATCACAGCTGGCCTGAGCACAGAAGAAGTGTGAGGAGTAAGGAATTCCCAGAGCTGCAACTCTTCCCGCCCTTAATGGTGAAGCTTCTGATCAGACACTGGGAGTTTCCCTCACATGTCCTTACACCAGTCCACAAGCTCTAGCCCAAAACACTCAAGAAGTGACAGGTGCCAACACACAACTCAGATCCTCAGCTCAGGCATCTCTCAGCTCCTCCCTTAAAGGAAAAGCCAAGGGAGCACAGAGAAGATTCCAGCTGCACCGAATGTCATTAGACTGGTGATGGCTGGCCAAAAGCAGCACTGCAAGCCAGGAAGATGTAGGTACTAGAACAGGGAAGGTCTTAGCCCTACAGATGCAAAAGGCCCCAACACAAACTTGTGCCCTGGGAGGTTGTGGAGTCTCCTTCACTGGAGATGTTTAAGACCTGCCTGGATGTGTTCCTGTGCAACTTGGTCTGGGTGATCCTGCTGTTGCAGGGGGATTGGACTGGATGATCTTTCGAGGTCCCTTCCAATCCCTAATGATTCTATGATTCTAAGATACTACTAGCACTTTCTGCTCTATAAAACCTGTGACTGATGCCACACATTTCCTAGTCCCCAGAACATCACCAACAGGCAGGACAGAAAACAACATGTCAAGAAATCCATTTCATCATCATCTTATGGGATGTGAAAACCTAGAGCCCTCAAGACATGCGTATGGCAACCCAGTGGTAGAAGTGCTGGCCAGGCAGGCATTGCTGTGCAGGTAGAGCACCACCTGCTCTTCTCCCTGCAGCCTCTGCATCCTTTGTTGGGTGCAGAGAGTCTGGGATAGAAGGCATCAAGTCACTCCCCTCTCTGTGCCTGGTATTTTCACCTGTTTGTGTGCTGAGCAGCTGATTTCTCTGCTGCTTGCCCTCATTTTCTCAGAGCCTGACTCTGCAATTCCTTCAAGCATTTAACCTGCAAAAAGTCAGCAGTTTCCCCAACAAGCCCGCACATGACCAGCCCTCCTTATTTAACACTGTCTTCTTCATACGTGTTCACCTTCCCTCTCTTCCACCCCAAGAGAGCCGCCGCCTGCAGCAGCGCAGCCTCCTAGAACAGCCGGTCGGTTCCCCCTCGCTCTGGGTCTCTCACACCGAAGCAGACACCAGAAAGCAACAACAAGAACCAGAGCGAAACAGAGCGCTCCTACAGAAAAGCGATTTCTTGGCTGGCCATTTCTGTTGGGTTTTTTTTTAAACTCCCCTCAATATGGCAGGAGATATTTATGTCTGAACAAATCCTTCTCCCTCCCAGTCAATCCAGCTTCCCTCACTTCGCAGCGCAGTCACGCTGCTGGTACCAGCCCGCTCTGTCGCTGTGAGCGTTGATGTGACAACGCAAAAACGTAGCAGAACCGCTCAAGGTGCGTGAAGCAGTCCTGGAGACGCACACAAGTGACTTCGAGTGCAAGGTATTTCCTCCCTCCCCTCTCTCCCATCCTACAAGCTGCTGCAGCTCTGAAAATGGGACAGTTTTCAAAGAGGCTATATTTGCAGAGCAAAGATGGATGCTATTTTTATTGCAAATTAGCAGATTTTTTAGCAGATCCAATCTCATTTGCAAGTGAAAGTGACTCTACTTACCATGAAGATATAGGTCTCATGTTGGAAACTCATGGAAATTCATGTTTGAACATACTTACAGCAGGAAAAAAAATAGACCCTGCCTTTATTTCTGGCTGAGACAAGCTCTGCTGAAGAAATACCGGTGGGGCGGCACGTATTTGCTAAACTACTACATTATGTGAGCAAGTGGGAGTGAACCCGAAGGAGGTTTTGGCTGTGCTTTGGGAACTGCTGGGGGCTTGGGGTCTTCAAGGTGTAAGAAAAGGAACTGAGCGGATAGAGGTCTGAAATAAGAGCCATGAAGGTGATGGAGTGGAGCACCTCCCTGATGAGGAAAGGCTGAGGGAGCTGGGTCTCTTCAGCTTTGAGAAATGGAGACAATGTTGATAAATACGTGAAGGGTGGGTGTCAGGAGGATGGAGCCAGGCTCTGCTCAGTGTCATCTAGTGATAGGACAAGGGGCAGTGAGTGTGAGCTGGAACAGAGGAGGTTCCACATCAGTCTGAGAAGGAACGTCCTCCCAATGAGGATGACAGAGCACTGGAAGGGGCTGCCCAGGTGGGATGTGGAGTCTCCTTCTCTGGAGATGTTTAAAACCCACCTGGCCATGTTCCTGTGCGACTTGGTCTAGGTGGATCCTGCTGTGGTGGGGGGACTGGACTAGATGATCTTTTGAGGTCCTTTCCAATCCCTAACGTTCTGTGACTCTGTGATTACCAGAGAAAACCAATCCGTTAGCAGTCCTGCAAAAGGTGCCACTTCAGAACACAAAATCTTGTCATTAAATTGGATAAAAAAAAATCTGGTGAGTGGTTTAAGCCAAGAAAAACAGTTAAAAAAAAAAAAGGGGGCAAAATAAAGCTCTGCATTGAGATGCAACTGAATCAAGAGATTTTTCAGGGAGTGTGGGGTGTGTGTTGTTTCAGAATGAGCTCCTTTCAGTTAGAAGTCAGCCTGCAGTTTGAGAAAGGTAAGCAAAGGGTTAAACACCTCCCAAACACACCAGAAGAAGAAGTCATTACATCCCAAACCTCAGTGCCAGTTGTATCCAGCTCAAAGCCACTTCATAAAAATTACTGAGAGAGTAAAATTTGGGGAGCGAGAGAAAAACACCGCAAACACCTCTGAACCCCTCACACACCACTGGCGCTGGATTCCCAGAAGCGTCGTTTTGGATTCAGTTACAGCTCCACCATGAAAATGAACTAAGAAGATTAAAGCAGGAAAAAAACCCCAAATCTTCATTTTAATATGGACGGGGCGAGAAGGAAGTGAAAACCAGAAAGGAGAAAGCAGGCAGGAAGAGCAGAGAGCTCCCAATTTGAGAAGGGGCGTCGGATTGACGGAGCTCGATGTCTACCTGCCAGATTTGCACATGCACATTCCTTCGACTCGGAGCGATACAGCAGGTGTGAACCTGTTTGTGCCTCTCCTGACAGGAGCACAGCAGGGGCAAACCAGCAGTGCAGGTATTCAGGTATGCTAACAAATTCTTCTGGCAGATGCCAGTTTTGCAGTTCTGTGCTGCACATGAGAAAACAGAAGGTGGGTGTCAGCCCTGCTGTTCTGCTGCGGTGTGATGGCTCAGCTCTTCCACCTCGCCACCCCATCCCTGGGTGTTTTAGGGGTATAGAGCTCCCATTTCCAGGACATCAGTTAAAACAGGCTGATCGTATTCCATGGACAGATCACTGGTGGCACAGAATTTAAAATTATTTGCCCCACGAGTGACTTCAAACTCAGACTTGAGGTTGTAAAAACACCTAAGTTGATCTTACAGGAATCACAGAACGTTAGGGATTGGAAGAGACCTCGAAAGATCATATAGTACAATCCCTCTGACACAGCAGAAGCACCTAGACCAAGCCACACAGGAACACATCCAGGTGGGTTTTAAACATCTCCAGAGAAGGAGACTCCACAACCCCCTGGGAAGCCCCTTCCAGTGAAGCAAGTAGCTACAACTAAAGTCATACAACAAGGGGGAAAAACTTCAACTCTCAGACACAACATCCCAACGCTTCGCTGTTCTGTCAGCCAGGGTCCCCTGTTCAGGCAGGGTGTTTAACACTCCATGTACCTGCCCCAGGCATGTTCTCTCACACCCAAGTGCTGACACAGAACCATAGAACATTAGGGGTTGGAAGGGATCTCGAAAGATCATCCAATCCCTCCACTACAGCAGGATCCACCTAGACCAAGTCGCACAGGAACATGGCCAGGTGGGTTTTAAATGTCTCCAGAGAAGAAGACTTCACATCCCACCTGGGCAGCCCCTTCCAGTGCTCTGTCACCCTCACTGGGAAGAAGTTCCTTCTCAATTTGATGTGGAACCTCCTCTGTTCCAGCTCTCACCTGGTACCCCTTTGTCCTATCACTAAATGAAACTGAGCAGACCTGGCTCCATCCTCCTGACACCCACCCTTCACATATTTATCAACATGAATGCATTCACCCCTCAGTCTCCATTTCTCCAAGCTCAAGAGACCCAGCTCCCTCAGCCTCTCCTCATCAGGGAGATTGTCCCCTCCACCATCTTTGTGGCTCTGACACCCTTGGGTTGGTTGTTCTCACGGTGGTGACCACGTGGCTACAACAGAAGTTACATTTTGGAAACTGAAAAGACCCTAAAACCCCCAAACACACTTCACAGTCGTTCCAGGCCTTATTTTCCTCAACACAGGTACAGAACAGATATTTTCTCATTAGTAGCACAAAGACCAGGGTAGTCTTCTGTGAGCATGAGGCATCTTAGCATTTGCAGCAGGCGTGAGTTATTGTGGTGTCTCCATCCAAACAAGCAAACATCTGTATCCCATTTTCACTGGCACCGCAAGATACCTGGCGCAGCCCCAACAGGGAATGTTTAGCTACAAGGGTTTAAAATATGCAGTAATTTGCTGTTGTGTTATCTGCTGGAATTCTCTGCTTTGGGAAAAAAAAACCCCTTTATCAGAGAAGTCCTCCCACTGTCTGTTTGCCTTGCTCCAGCCCAGAGTGACATGAATCAAGTAAAACAATTCTGAAGCCTGGTTTCTTCTCCCTCCTGGAGAGCAGCGCTTGTGGAAGCCAGTTGGAGCAGGACTCTGCAGGATGGGACGTTTCATGTCCGTCGTTCCCTCTGCTCAGGATACAGAAACAGGGACTGTGAGCCTATCCAGCCCTCCTAGGACAGGGCTTCTGGGGCAGAGATATTCAACCATCCAAGAGTGGAGGGCTCAAGGAAAGGGATTCTGAGAGCTCTTCCTGGCCAGAAGTGCATCCTCTGCGTCTACAAATATCTAGGAAGATATTTTGGTTGAACGTGAGGTGTGTTTTCACAGCAGATTGCTACCTACAGCAAGTAGACAGGTCAGGTAAAATTCTAGGGCAGGAAAGCTCAGCTCCTGTGGCTTTCAGCTCGACTGTGACCTTACAACAGATTCTGCTTGGGCTGAGAAGGTACTTTTCTCAGTTGCTTCTAATTACCTGGTCTCTCACCTCAGATAGAAGTTCCTTGGGATGATGCCCATTTCATCTACCAGGACTGGCTCTGGAGGTTGGTGAGATGGGGATCGCCCCTAAGGTAGGACATCAGCTGCTGCTTCCAATGTGCCCAGCCCAGAAACCTTTCTTCACCCTACTCCAAGCCTCAAAGGAGTCACAGCTACCTCCTTTAAAACCTTTCCTAACACCTCTTTTCCAATGATTTCTGTATGAAGAGAAAAAACAAAGCCTCAGCACCAGTGCAGCTGTGACTCCTGCCTGTGTGACATTACCCACGTGGAAACTCCTCTTCCTTGGCTGTTTGCATCCTTCTGTAGCTGCCCATCAGGACTACAGAGAAGGTGCCCATTCCCCCTGTGCTCATGCAAGCACTGGCCATGGGCCTTCACCCTTTTGAGATGTTGGAGCTCTTAGATGGTTACTCCTTGTTGAACTACTATTGCTTTGGTCAGCCATGGTGGTTGCACTAGTGCATGACTTTCTAGAGCCAGCAAAGGTGGACTTTTCGTCCAGGCTACCCAGACCACACATGGAATCATAAGGGATTGGAAGGGACCTCGAAAGATCATCCAGTCCAATCCCCCTGCCACAGCAGGATCACCTGGGCCAGGTCGCACAGGAACATGTCCAGGTGGGTTTTAAACATCTCCAAAGGAGACTCCACAGCCCCCCATGAAGGGCACATTGACCTGGCTCAGGGGTGACCTGGCAGTGGTGTGTCAAGGGTTGGACTTGATGATATTAAAGGTCTCTTCCAACCAAAGGTCTTTGTGATCCTGTGATTAATGTCTGATGACTAAAATGATGGCATTTTGAACCCTGCTTGGCTCTGGAATTAAAAAATCAGGAAAATCCCTGCTAATAAATGTCCATGTGGAAGCTCTAGATGATCTTTCGAGGTCCCTTCCAATCCCTAATGTTCTGTGATTCTGTGCAGCTGAACTGACAAATAATAAAGACATTCAGAAATAGCAGCAAACAGGACTTCAAGCTATAGAAATGAAAATTAAAGATGTAATTAGTGCTGTGTCTCCACGTGAAAATAGACTCTTCCAGCTGTGACTGCCCTGGAAACTCCTCTCCTTGCCCTGAGATCTCTGGGGCCATGGCTTCAGAAGGGTGGCATTAGCCAGTCTGTAAAGAATCTGCTTCCAAGTGCCTTCATGAAGGAAGACACTGAGAAAAGAAAGTATCTGAATCCATTGCAAGTCACTCTTCACACAACACAGAGGCTTTGCAGAGAGCGACTCGATGTCTTATCACAGCCCCTGTGCAAATAACCTTGCACCAGCTTTAGTGGCTTCTCCCCCCACCTCGAGGGCAGGATCCTTCTCCGGTGCCACTTGCGCAAGTGTTTACGGGTTGTTGACTGTGTTCCCTTGCAGCCTCCTATCTAGGAGAGCATCAAAGGGGAAGGAATGCCACTTGCCTAAACGTGATAGACTATTGCTGCAGGCAGGAGTAACTTGTGCTGTCAGCGTTCAATTAGCACCAAGTTTAACTAAATGTCTTGTGAATATTTCATAACGATCTGCCAGCATCATATCTGAACTCTCTGGCTTTTACCAAGCCATTTCCCTTCCAAAGTGACATGATGTGGAATTAAAGAGGAATGATGAGCCAATCCTGCTTGTTTGAGTGTCTGCTCGAGAGCCATGATGTACAACAAAAAAGGAGTAATAATGAAAAAAACCAGCACAAAACACCCCAGCAACAGCTGTCACCTAAAATTACCCTGTGACAATAAGCTGCCTATTAATTTAAACGGACTACTAATTTATTGTGGCTTTCTCATTTACTTTGTGAGCTGGGGCAGGCTGAGGTGAGCTCTTCTATTGCCCAGCTGGTTTTTCACAGAGTGCTCAGGAGTTAGATGGGTTGGAATAGACCTTAAAAGCCAGGGCTAACTTTAGCCAGAGATGCCAAACGTGCAGCACGGCCAGGTGAGCTGCAGGAGCGAGCGGTGCCCGCGCCGCGTGTGAGACACAGCTGATCCAGCAGAGCTGGCTGTGGGATTTGGAGCAGAAAAAAGGCACATTCACAGATGCAAATAGCTCAGTCCTGCAAACCAGCCGCTAAGCAGACATGCAAATCCCAGGCTGGCAAGTAGATGTGGGATCTGCCTCACCTGCCTGGGAGTCCTGGGCAATAAGTCACCAATGAGCCAATTCCTGGGCCTCGCAGCAGGCGGTCTGGAGCATCCACTGAGCCCTGGCAGAGTAGGGAAGGTTCTAAAAGGTAGAGGCAGCAAAATCATAAGGTTTACTGCACAGATTGCTCACAGAGCCTGCTGAAGGACAGTGGCTTCCCCAAGGAGGGAAAGGTGCCACAGGGCACAAAAAGTCTTTCCCAGAATTTCTGCTGAGACTGCCAACAAGGAGATCAGCTGGTTCCAACAGTAATGGACCAAAGCCACCAATTCTTATCACCTCATCCATCATACACCCAGATGATAAACGACGCTGGGTTCGCACTAGCCTGGGCTGATACTCTGCAAACCACAGCCAAATTGCCTGGCTCTGCTTGTCGAGGAGATGGTCCCCTCGACCGGTGAAGGGCAAGGCTTGGCCGCGCAGGCTGGGATGCATAGCCCAGCAAAGTGCATTTACACGAGCGCAGCGAGTGCTGAGACAGGTTTTTACGTCAGCTCATCAGATAAAGTGCAACAGCAAGTCTGAAAGAACCACGGGGACTGAAGCATTTTGCTTGTGCAACGCTAAGCGCCCCACGGATAGCCTCAGCTAGCAACCCTGCAGCGAGGCTTTCAGTCTTGCCTCCGCTGGCTTTGACAGAGGAATGGTTAGTGCAGAGCAGCGGTCTGCCCACGAAGGAAAACACAGAAGTCACACCTCTTCTGGCAACGGAAACTTAGTAGGACTGTCCACATGGGAGCCATTCGACAGCGCTGACTACAACACGGCTGCACATTGCTGCAGCTGCTCTGCTACAGCAGACAAAACTTGCTCACCTCGGCAGGATCCAGGCTTGGCCATTTTAAAAGGAGTATGATACAGTAGAGTGTGCACAAATACAGGGCAGCTCCTCACCTCTGGTCTCCCCCCTCTAATGCCCAGTCCTCAAACACTTTGATTGCTCACGTTGTGCTGCTAGAACTGCTGCACAAGCACCATGGCCTCACTGCCCTTGCCTGGAGCAGGAGGTGCTGCTGACCCCACAGAGGCAGTCCTGTCTCCATGCACCTCAGCTGCCCCAAGCACATGGAGAGGGCAGCTGTGGAAGGAGGCACCACACACACAGGCAGCCCTAACATTTCTTCTCTCCACATCCTGCAGCATAACCAGCAGGACAGCCCACAGCCCAGGTCACAGAATCACAAAACATTAGGGACTGGAAGGGACCTTAAAAGATCATCCAGCCCAATCTCCCTGCCAGAGCAGGGTTGCCTAGACCAAGTCACACAGGAACACATCCAGGCGGGTTTTAAATGTCTCCAGAGAAGGAGACTCAAGGGTACAGCCTGACGCCATCACCCTGGCAGAACAGGCAGAAGGTCACAGCAAAGCCAGCACTGTGGGAGGCTCAAGACACCCCTTGGCTGTGCAAAAGGACATTCCCCAAGAGGGTAAAATTTATTGAGAGCTCAAATCCCAGCAAAATTTGCACTATTTTTTCAGCTGTTCTGAAAACAAAGCACCTTACCCTCCTCTGTTGCTTCAGCCCATTTATTGTCAGCAATCTTCTAGCAAAGGGTGCTGCAAATCATCTAGGGGATCCTGCTGTGGCAGGGGGATTGGACTAGATGATCTTTTGAGGTCCCTTCCAATCCCTAACGTTCTGTGAGCAGCCAAACTGTGCCTTAAAACAGGTGAGAAGTTGCAGGAAGGAGGGAGAGAGAACTCCAGAGGGATGTGAGATACCTGGGAAGACAGGCATTAGACCCAGAGGAGGAAAACAAGGCACAGCTCTATCCTCAACACCAGGGCACTGCTTTTAAACTCTGCCCTTACATCGGCCAATTCACACCCCACCCCTACCCTCCGCCCTTCCAGATAAGGAAGGAGTTGGCTCTGCTGGTGAGGGGAGCTGGCCCCAAGCCTCCATTTGCCACCTGAGTGAAGTGTGTGCTGGCTGTGGCAGACGAAGCCCAGCACATCATCGTTACAGACTCCTCTAACTTGTTTAACAGACCTGAAGACCCACCAGCGCGTAGCGGCTGCAGATCCAGATGTAATGCAAACAACAGGACCAGCCCAAGAGAGGCCGCGCTGGAATATGAATCCATCACTCGGAGGGCAGGTCACGTAGTCAGGGGGGATTTGCCTGCGGACAGGCAGCCTCATTAACAGCAGAATGCCCTGACCCTTCTCAGTTACAAACAGTGACTTTTACTCTCCCCAAATGGCCCGGCTAATACACTGACAGTGCTGGTGGCTTCCTTCCAGCAGATGAGACTCATACGTTCTGCACACAGACCTGCTGGGGTTTTCGACACAGTCACTCGTCCGAGTGCCAGCATCTGACAAGTAGCTGAGGAGACCTTTTACAGCTCCAAACTTGAGGCTTTGGGGACTTCCTCAATGTCTTCTCTCTGTTAGACAATCACAAAGGAAGGGAATGCTGCTGCAGAGCGGACAGATCGGTGATGGAGGAGATTTGCCTGATTCTGTGTTCAGCTGTAGAGCAGTAGCCAAAGTAAATTCAAGGACGTGCTCTGAAACGCCAAAACGTGCAAGAAACACTCGTCTATGAAAACAATGATTATAGGGAAGGGAGTTGTTTGTAAACCTTGCAAAGAAAAAAAAAAACACAATCCATCCCATATTTTGCTGGGAAAAGGTCCCATATAATTGAATCTTGCTCCTGGAGTTCCAGCTCATGAGCTCAAAAGCTCATGGCTTGGACTGCTCCCAATGTCACCAGAGCTTCACCGACCCACCCAGTCCCACTGGCTTTCAGCAGGTTGTTAGAAATAATCAGGCTGCTGCTGCAGAAATAATATTTCTGGCTTGATTAACACGATGTTCCGCTCAGCCGCTCCGCGCCTCTTGTTTTCTTGTCCTTGATAATCAATGGGTAGAGGCTGATACTGAGCATGTAATTGCCAGCCAGCAGATTGCGTTTCAGCCCCTGCCCTCCACAGCAAAGAGACTGACAAGACAGGGAATCAAGGGCTTTTCCCTATTGCCCTGCTTATCACAGAACATTAGGGATTGGAAGGGACCTCGAAAGATCATCTAGTCCAATCCTCCTGCCACAACAGGGTCACCTAGACCAAGTGTCACAGGAAGACATCAGGTGGGTTTTAAATGTCTTAGAATCATGGAATCATCAGGGATTGGAAGGGACCTCTCCAGAGAAGAAGACCCCAAAACACCCCTGGGGAGCCTGTTCTAGTGCTCCCAGGACTCAGGTTGCCTTGGCAAGACCTGTGACCTTCAGCTGTGCTCAGATACCACACTGGACTGATTTGGGATTAACCCTGCTTCTTAGCACAGAGAGATCCTGGTCAGTGCCTGATGTTCCTCACCTGTTGTAGATGCTCCTACTGCAAGCCCAGCCCTCCCACACAATCACTGCACAGCTGTCCCACATCTCCAGCCTGCAGGGTGATGCAGGGACCCCTGTGACCCTCCTTGCAGCTCCAAGCCACAAAAAGCCCCAGTTTTTGTGAAACATTCGAGTTCATCTGGTGTCTCCAGGTTTCTCTGAGATGTTTTATTGCATTAGTGTTGTCAAATGGTGACATTTCTGAGTGTAAGTCATAGGGTTGTTGTTAAAGCCAATTTAATGGTGCTAAAATGATTAAATATGGCAAGCTTTTAAATAATGAGGTACATAAAAGGTGTTAATAACCTCTTAAGTGCTTTAATAATATTCTGTGCTATCATAAAATGTTAGTAATTGGACCTCTTAACTTTCATCTGCCATAAAGTAATGAAGGGAAAAAAAATCTCAACAGAGGCACTGAATGGCTGAAGATTTTGCTTAAATAAAGGAAGAAAAAAAAACCCCTGAACAATGGTAAAACTGATCCCTATTTGTTGGGGGGGGGGGAAGAACAAGAGAATTAACTGCAAAGCCCAGTGGAACCTGCGTTTTAATGTCATGCAAATGCTCAGCATTTCCCAAAAAACGTCTTGGTATAAGGTGCTGCCAGAACAAAGGATCCCAACACAGGCAGGATGATCAGATGGGGGGCATAAGACAAACCCCTGTGTTACTTATGTGAGCTAGAAATGGCATCTTACTTGCACACAAGTAGCCAAGCTCAGCCTGGACTACTCACAGAATCACAGAACATTAGGGATTAGAAGGGACCTCAAAAGATCATCCAGTCCAATCCCCCCACCACAGCAGGATCACCTAGACCAAGTTGCACAGGAAAATATTCAGGTGGGTTTTAAATGTCTCCAGAGAAGGAGACTGCATAACCCCCCTGGGCAGCCCCTTCCAGGGCTCTGTCACCCTCACTGGGAAAAAGTTCCTTCTCACATTGATGTGGAACCTCCTGTGTTCCAGCTCACACCCATTGCCCTTTGTCCTATCATTGGGTGCCCCTGAGCAGAGCCTGGCTCCATCCTCCTGACACCCACCTTTCACATTAAAGTGAAATAATATATATAAAATATATTAATATGTATTTCACATATAATACATATTAATATATATGAATTATAATACTAACCATTAAAGAGGTCACTCTTGCAGACTGTGCAGTTGGACAGAGCTTCTCAGCTTAAATAAAGGAAGTGGGTCCGCTCCTGCAATGGGATGTCTCCTGTAAAACCTCTTCTGGGACAGGCAGGGCTGTAAACCCCCCCAGAATTCCCAAGCTACTGAAGGATCCGAGGAATGCTGAGGGACCATTTGGTGGAGAGCACAGGGTGAAGCACCAAACTGGACTGGATGGGACACAGAAGAGTCAAAGTAATTCAAACTGTGAACAGAGACGCCAAACAGGAACAGCTATGTAAAATCTGTGCAGGATCCTGGGCAGGCAGCAGCTCCAACAGAAAAGTCTGTAAAACTCCCTCCAGGCTACTGCTTGAATCCCACCCAGAAAACGGGTAGAGGAGCCACAGGAATGTCCAGAAATGAACTGACACCGGGCTGCTACCTATTGCCCTGGGACTCAGCAGGATCCCCAGGACCACTTCCAGTAACATTCTTCCTCATAAGTATCAATCCAACCCCACTAAATGGTTGGGAAAGACTTGCAGCAGCAAAATCACTTTCACTACTGGTGATGAGTAGGTTCCTGATCCAATGGCTCTCTTAGGGAAACCCTGTTGAGGTCCTCCTAGCTGCTGCCACTTGTGCCTGTTCACATGTGCACCCAGCTCTCATAAAAGGTAGGTGCTTTGAAATGACTGTAAGGAACCACCTCTGAATTCTGGGGCAACCAGGGAAGTTCTGTTTTTGATGAAGGGAGAGGACCATTTCCCTGATGAGGAAAGGCTGAGGGAGCTGGGTCTCTTGAGCTTGGAAAAAATGAGACTGAGGAGTGACCCCATGAATGTTGATAAATACAGAAAGGGCGGGTGTCAGGAGGATGGAGCCAGGTTCTGCTCAGGGCGACCCACGTGAGCCGGGCAACCAATAGCTCTGCAATAGTAACAATAGGAAGCAGCAGAAGCCAAGAGTTTGCCCGTAGGCATTGAAAAATTTTAACGAGCAAATTGAGTTTGAGTCGTCTACATTTGCTTGGAGATAAATCAGGAACAGAACAAATGCTCTATCTAGCAGAGAAATGAATCACCAAGCACAGTGTCCCCAGCTCCATGCAGAAGGCTCTTGGCTGCTGTCAGTCCTGGCGTTCGGGGGTAACTGAGGGCTTATTTATTTATTTATTTTTGCTGTATAACTCAGACAAGACCCCTTTATTTTCTTGCTGTGGGTCTAGTGCTGATGCCACTGAAGTCAAAGACAAGCTTTCCATTAGCTTCAGTGGAGGACCTGCCCCCATAGAGGCAATTACTCATCCAAACAGAAAGTGCTTCCTTGAGTCTTGTATTCAAGAGACAGAGTCTGCTGCCCACTCGTCAGCATCTCTCCAGCAAAGTTCCTCCACGTCCCGCTGCAGGCCCCGGCGTCTCAGAACAGGGTCATATTTCTTCTTACCGAGATGCTCTTTAGCTCCTCTGAAGTGCCCATTACTGGCTGTGCCCATCTCTCCTCTTGCCCATTAGGTAAATTCAGGAGTCAGTTTGTACCAGTCCCTCTGGATCCATCTTTATGCTTGTTAGGGCTTTAGAAATGCAGTCTGGTCGGGGCTAAAGCAAACACATCCCACTCCCTTACGGTCCGCGCTGTTCCACGTGCCGCTGCGATGTCTGCGACGCAGCTCTAATTGATATCTACCAGTGGGAGTAGCCATGAGGGGTACAGGGCAAGCAGGGAACCCCACCTAGTCAAATACCTGAGCTCTGGTGAGCCCTGTGACCACAAGTGAAACCAACTGGTTTATAGATGGTTCTTTTTAATTCCTTCTCAATGCCCCATGAAATGGTCCTTTTCTGCAGTTTGACTGGAAACCACTGGCCTCCTTTAGCGGCCATAAGTGCGATCTACATTTTCAACAGCATTCCTGGAATGGCAAAAGACATGCAAAGCCAGATAAATGCTCATGTGCTCTTCCAAACTCACTCTCTGTGGTGTTTTTGGTCTTGGTGCTCATTCAGACTGCAGCCAGTGCAAGCTTCTGCCTTGTTCTCGCCCACAAGGCCATGTGGAGAGACACAGCCAGCCAGACACGGTGGTAGCTAGCAGTGACCGTCTTCTGGGGCTGGTGGGGTTAATGAACTAAATGCAGAAGTTATTTTGCTAGGCTAGGTTAAAAAACACTCAAAACAACAAAACCACATAGATATGAGAAGAAACTTCCTCATGGTGAGGGCACTGGAAGGGGCTGCCCAGGGGGGTTGTGGAGTCGCCTTCTCTAGAGCTGTTTAAAACCCACCTGGATAAGTTCCTGTGCAACTTGATCCAGGGGATCCTGCTGTGGTGGGGGGCTTGGACTAGATGATCTTTCAGCATCCCTTCCAATCCCTAATGTTCTGTGACTGTGAAAACACAGCAAAAGGGTTTCATTTTGTGATTGGATAGCTTCAGTTTCTGGAGGAACATCTCCAGACGTGACACTGTGCCTCAGCAGAAACCCTGCCACAGTGCAGACGCTTCCAGATCTCATCCCCGAGCTTTCCAATGTGAGAAGTCGCTCACACCAAGCCAACATCTGAAATAGTCATCTCCTCTCTCACTCCCCCTGAGCTTTGTCCCCCACATTTTACCAAGCAGCATTCTTGCCCCGTTGGAGAAGGGCCAAAGGCAAAGGACAGGGTAACGACGACAGAGGGAAAACTCTTTTCCCCCTTCACGACATCCGAGTTAGGAGTGGGCTCTGCAGTGGGCTGCCTGCTGCCCTGCCTTGCTGTGGGGACAAGAGAGCAGAAGGATGTTCACTCTGGGCTACCAGCAGCACCTGGGATGCTCCCCTGAGCCACGAGAGACACCATGGTAAGTCAGGATCACATCGGCCACCCGGGCCATTGGGTTTCCCCAAACTAACTTCGACGAAGCCTTGTCTTAAAGACTCCTTGAGTCCCACCTGATGTTCTGCACCACGTAAAAGAAATAGACTTAAAAAATCAATGAAGTGCTTGCGAAGCCGAGTTCCACGAGCGTATTTAGAAACCCCCCCTTCCCTGCCACTCACCTCAGGAGTGTATTCTCGGCGAGTAAGGGCTGGGATACACTTTGCAGCCAAAAGTAAAGTCATAAAGAAGTTTGCTCACGTTCCTCAACACACGAGATACAGAGTTAATTAAAAATTGTTCTCTGTACAACAGGTTTGTTTCACTGGAAAATGTCACTGATGTAAGGCTGTTCTACTCCTGTTGCCAACTACATTGATTTGACTCCATTATAAGCTCCCTCCTCCCCCCCCACCATTACTTTTCTTCCAATAATAAACTGGAGAGGTCTTCGATCCCACTTTTTTATTGGAAAAGGTGCGTCAGGATTAGCCGCGTTGGAGCCGCCGTTCTCTATCCCCTCCGCTCCCCGTTTATCTCTGGTTCTACAGAAGCCGCTACCAGTCGCCCCATCCCTGCTCTGTGTAAATGAGATACTTGATCCTACAGGCGCTGAGCTGTTAAAAAAGATTTTTAATTAGATAAATACATTTTATAAAAAGATTTTGCAGAATAGTTGCCTCTAGCAACTGCAGCCATCTCGAAGCTTCATCTCCTGAAAGGAAAGAAAACTCTTGGAGGAAACTAGCGTGTTATATAAAAACGAAGGATGCTGCTACCCAGTTAATAGGAGGGGGCCAATGGAAATGTAGTTCTGCGCCTGGAAAAGGGAGTTTGCTGCGTTGCTGACTTCAAACAGCACATGGGTTTGTGCTCTAGTTTTTCCAGCCAGATTGCCAAGACTCAGCCAAGGGCTGGAGGAACAGCTGGACTAGGCTGGAGGGAGAGCCTGTGAGTGCTCTCTTTCCATAGCTGACGTGCTTCAGAAGGCATCACGCAGCCATCAGCCCTGAAGAAAGCGCTTGGCTCTCCCTGTGCTGCCAGCCTTGGTCGTTCAGGAGCTATCTGGGTCACCCTCAGCCAAATGTGGTCATCCACACCCTGCCCGGTACAGCACAGCCATAAGCCAGCAAGGTGGCCTTGGGCTAGGTGGTCCTGCTGTTCCAGGGGGATTGGACTAGATGATCTTTCGAGGTCCCTTCCAAGCACTAATGTTCTGTGATTCTTTGCCAGCCAGCCAGCCTGCGATCAGGAAAAGATCTGGTAGCTCTCCCTCACCAGAGCGCTCTCTGTTCTGGGGTAGGAACACCGCGGGACTTTCCCTACCCCCACCGCGTCTCCCAGTGAATGAAGCGCCGGCAAGGTGGGGAGTTTCATCCCTGCAGACTCACTGCAGGATGGCAGCTGGAATGGGAACTTTTCCGTCCTCACCCCCATACTCAGTATATTTAGCCCTGACCTAGAAAGACCATCCTTTCTAGGGCTGAGCTGTGATTCAGACAGTCTGCTTAGCGAGCAGAGACTGCCAACTGTGCCAAATCAGAACCGATTAGAGGTGGGAGAGAGCCTCAAAAACAATACACCCCGGCGAACGCAGTGGGTTTGGAGCACTTCGTGAAGATTATATTTAACGCCGTTTTGGTGACTTGCAGACAAATTAAAACAAACAGCCCTCGCACCTCCCAAAATAGCCCTACCTGTCTCTGGTGGGAGAGCAGAGACTGGCAAATCGTTGCTATTTTAAATCACAGTGGAACAGGGTAAGAACCAACACCCATCCCTACAGAGGCACGGGCATGGATAGGTAGAGACACACACCCCGATCTCCAGAAGAAGCAGGGGACACTTCTCCTGAGAAAGACGGACAGAGAAGCAGATAATTCTTTGCAGTTTAGGGGAAATTCTATCTTGAGGCCAAACAAGTCCTGTTGTGTCTAAGGGGAGATGAGAGCAAAAGGGAAAACGTACGAGGAGATGTCTGGAGACATGTGAAATGCTCATACGGAAGTGTCTGCTGCCAGGAACAAAACGTGTCCCCACAGTGTGGGACTGGAGCTGGTACCCTCTGCCTGCAGATGCTCTCGGGCTGTTGCCTGGGACCCGAAGGAGAAGCCTTATCTGCAGCCTGTGAGAAAGCGAGGGCCGGTACGCACAGCTCTTATAAACCAGAGACACAGCCAGGGAGCTAAACTGGAAAATGCTGCACAGCCCAGTCTGGAGGGAGCAGGACTGGAGACTAAACACAGCAGTTTAACAAATGATTACAGGTTCTTTATACGGACTAGAACTTGTAATCCGCCTTCATCCACTTCTCTTTGCACAGTTTAGAATTACAATGCCAAAGGGATCACAGGGAATCATGAAATAATGTCCTGCACCAGAGCGCAGAGCAGACAGTCTCTGAGGGTTTTAGACAGTCCATTTGATACCCTTTTCATGAAACATTTACCATGTTGAACTGAGGCGTCCGTTCCATCGTACCTCAGCAAACACGGCCGACTCGCTGCTCCCGTCACTCACGTGTGCGGGGATGTTTGCAGCCGCTGAACGTGAGGAGGAAAAGACCTGACCTGGATGCGTTCTCCTGGATTTAAATCCAGCTGAAGTGTGGGCATTGAGTGTTATCTCCATAATAAATTTGCCACACCGTAAAACTTAGTGGGGAATCAGGAAGTATTATCTTGCATTTCAACAGATGCCTGGTCTCCGAGGAGCTGCTCCATCCATCCGACACACCCGGTACGTAGGAGTAGAGTTTCCAGCCCTTTGTAGTTTTTATCTTCACTGCATGAGGAGGATTGGGGTATGACAGTGGGTTTAGATTGATATCTGGGGGGCTGTGGATCAGTTACCAGCCCTGCCACAGACTCCCTGAATCCCCTGATAAGTCCCAGCCATTTGGTTTCCCATCTGTGGAACAAGTCACTAACACCACTGCTCCTCTGCCAGGAGCCTGTTCACAGCCCTGATGCCAGGACAGGCACCTTCTCACCTCCCTGAACGACAACAGAGGGTCTGGGAAGAGGGGGCTTTAGCTGAACTGCAAACATGGAAATCAGTCCCTGTTCCACTTCAATTCCAATTGTTCTTGTTTGGGGTTGGTTTCGTTTCTTTCAGGACTAGCTCCCCTTTTCTGCCTTTTCTTGGGAAAACCTTGTTGGTGGCTAGTTGGAGGTGGAGCTGGGAAGCTGCAGGTTTCCCAGCCAGAATCACAAAACATTAGGGATTGGAAGGGACCTCAAAAGATCATCCAGTCCAATCCCCCCACCACAGCAGGATCACCTAGACCAAGTCACACAGGAACATATCTTGGCGGGTTTTAAACCTCTCCAGAGAAGGAGACCCCACAACCCCTCTGGGCAGCCTGTTCCAGTGCTGTCATCCTCACCATGAAGAAGTTTCTTCTCATATCAATGTGGAACCTCCTATGTTCCAGCTCACACCCACTGCCCCTTGTCCTGTGAAGGCTGAAACATCTCCTTGGCTTTGGGGAGAGATGCAGCTCTGGGTTTACTCCCATATTGCAGCTCCTCCAAAGGTTGCCAGCAGCTACGAAGAAGCACCTGGGCTGGCCATGGGCTGGGAGGACAGACACATCCTGCTTCAGGATGTCCACCAGGGCTTTTTATTGGTTTTTATGGGAACAGCTTAACTAAAGAAACAAAGTCTCGTCTGGCAGCCAACAGTACATGGAATCATAAGAAATTAGAAGGGACCTCAAAAGACCATCTAGTCCAACCCCCCTGCCACAGCAGGATCACCAAGACCAAGTCATAGAGTTCAGTCAGGGTTAGAAGGGATCACAGGGTCATCCAGCTCCAAATCCCCTGCCATGGGCAGGGACACCCCACCCTAGACCAGGCTGGCCAGAGCCTCATTCAGCCTGACTTTAAACACCTCCAAGGATGGGGCCCCAACAACCTCCCTGGGCAACCCATTCGCTACTCTCACGGTGAAGAACTTTCTCCTCACATCCACTCTAAATCGGCCCATCTCCAGCTTTGCTCCACAATACTAATAAATAATCAACTCAGTACTTCTGTTCCAGAGAAACCTGAATTAGCCAGAAATTTCTGAGGAGTCAAAAAGGAAGAGGAGAAGATCTGAAGGCAACTAGCAGACTATGTCTGGCTGAAAAGAAAAGCCTTTTATCTCACTCTCACAGTGGTTTTTAAACATTTGTGCACGCCGCTGGAAAAGCTGCCAAGCAAAGGTTTGCAGAGGAAGGCTTTTTGCTCGGAAGCACCTTCGCACAGCTTTCACCTCTGAAATGCATTTCTTCCTTACACAAACACTTTGGGAAGCAGCAGCCCCTGCCCCGCGTCTCCCTTTCGCTTCAGCGCAGACTTCAATGAAGAACCCGCCAAGCGCTTTGCGGAGGGAGCGGCCGTCGCCCGCCACGCGGGTGCCGGGCTGAGCGGGGTCCTGGAAGCACAGGGTGGGAAGCCAACGCAAGGTGTGGAGGGGTCGGGAGGAAGCAAGAGCGCGGCACCCGGAGCCCCATGCTTTGTTTGCCCAGCATTTCTGAGGTGTCTTTTGTGCCTCTGAAGAAGTTCAGTTCTTCAGGAGCCCCGAACTGCTCCTCCATCTCCAGCTCTGATGAATAGCGGCGGCGCAGCGTGCAGCCCTTTATTCCGAGGGAGCCTTAATCACTCCCATCCCCAAACTGCTGCTCCGTTTGAGTGACAGAATCAGAAGCAATCCACATATTGGAGGGGAAAGAAGAAAAGCAGCCCCATTTGGTTGTCAGACTGTGGGTACATACACAAAGCTTTTAGCAGGGAAGGGGAAAAAAAAGAGAGAAGAAAAAAAGAAGAAAAAGTTGTTGCCCTCCTAAATCACTTCTATATTAACGGCATGAATGACAGGCTTAAGGGGAAAATTATAAATCTTTCTTTCCAGCTTTTCTTTTATTGCCCAACCGTATATTTCATCTTCGCAGAGAGCGGTGCCATTAAACACGCAGCTGACAGACACAGGCACTGGAGATAAGCTGCAGCCAGACATGTCTGAGGCAGGGTTCAGCTCTCTGGGAGCTCAGCTTGGCGGCGGGCACAGCTGGGAGCCCTCCTGTGCCAGGTGACACTCTGCGGTGCCAGGGCAGCCGAGGCGGCATGCTGCTGCGGCAGCCCCCAGTGTGCTGGGTCATCGCCTCTGCGTGGCAAAGGGCAGGATCAGAGCCATCAGGGCTGATGGTAGGAGTTGGAAGGGACCTCTGAAGTCCAATCCCACTGCTAGAGCAGGATCACCTAGAGAAGACCACGTAGGAACACGTCCAGATGGGCTTTGAATGTCAGTAGAACCCAAGAGTCCTGACACCCTGAGCACAGAATCACAGAATCATTCAGGTTGGAAAAGACCGTTGGGATCATCGAGTCCAACCATCAACCCTACTCTGCAAGTTCACCCCTAAAAACCATGATCGTTTGGGACTTCCCACCCTTCAGTACCCTGTCCCAAAGGGAATGAGCAGCCCTGTTTTTGTGGCAGAACAAGTCACAGGGGCTGCAACCCACCAGCAACAGCATCTAATAGGACTCCAAAGCCTCTAGAGCCCTCAAAGGATGTACTGGCATCTCCTGCTCCAGCAGAGGAAGGAGCTTCAGATTCCTGATGGGGAAGAAGTGTGTTGGCTCTTGTCTCCCATAACAGACAAGAGGCTGCTTCTGTCTCCAGAGCAGCCACAGATCTCACAGAATCACAGAACATTAGGGATTGGAAGGGACCTCGAAAGATCATCCAGTCCAGTGCCCCCACCACAGCAGGATCCCCTAGATCCAGTCACACAGGAACATATCCAGGTGAGTTTTAAACATCTTCAGAGAAGGAGACTCCATATCTACCCTGGGCAGCCCCTTCCAGTGCTCTGTCACCTTCACTGGGAAGAAGTTCCTTCTCATATTGATGTGGAACCTCCTCTGTTCCAGCTCACACCCACTGCCCCTTGTCCTATCACTAGATGACACTGAGCAGAGCCTGGCTCCGTCCTCCTGACACCCACCCTTTCCATATTCATCAACATTAAAGAGGTCACCCCTCAGTCTCCGTTTCTCAAAGCTGAAGAGACCCAGCTCCAGCCTCTCATCAGGGAGGTGCTCTACTCACTCTGTCATCATCTGTACACACACAATACACACACACACTTAATTCTCTGTTCATCCACACTTATAGAGACACCCACATTTTACTCCTTTTCTGTGCAAGTCTCCTGTGAAAGACTCTTATGGTCGTGTGCAACTGCCTGTGCTCAGACATACTGCAAAGACACTTCCCTGGGTTTTATTGTCTGTGACCACTCTACTTATGTTTTATAGCCACCTAATTACAGACAATCCACTTTAAACGCTGGCATGCAGCGCTAAGTTATTCTGCAGGTGAATGAGCAGATATAACATTTCTTTGTGTTATCTAGAATTGTCTAGTGTTATTAACTGGATTTGTCCCCAGCAGGACTGTCTGGAGAAATGAATCTATTTAAGAACGGTCCTTGATTCCCCATCAGCAAAGGCACCAAATGCAGAGAGTTTGGGAATGGGCTTTTTTTTTTTTAATGAGAGAAGTGGAGGATTAAAACATTAAATGGTTTCATTTGAGACCTCCTGCCCAGCTTAGTTGATAACAATAACTGGCAATGGTGGTTCCGTATGAATTAATTGAGGGGGGAAATAGAATTAAAGGAAAAAAAACCTCAAAATGAATCATCGAGGTGCCGCCGCACTCTGCTCTTTGGCTCTACCTGCGCTACGCAGCCCAGACAGCCGCAGCCACCGCGATTCCACCGCCGCTGCCACCACGGAGGTGATTGAATCTGCTGACACTCCTAATGGACACCCTGAGATGTCCCAGCTGCGGGAGGACAGCGCACAAGCCCACACCTTTTCTGGAGAGAAGAGGCACGGAGAAGGGGGAAACGCGGCTGGAAATGCCAGAAGAAACCCTGGCATGACAACAGGCTTTAAATATTGAAAACACAGAAAGGACAGCAGCGAGCGCAGGGGAAGCAGGCTGAACAAAACCTGCTGCTGTGAGAGCCCTGCCGCTCGGTCCAGAGGGATCTGCGTTCTCCCCAGGCACTGTGATTTTCCAGGGGCTCTGAGCACCCGTGGGCTTGCGGAGCCGCCCGTGGAGCGGCCCCTGTTCTGTGACAGGTAGCAGCCGTCCCCTCCCGGGCTCAGTCTAGCACATTAAAAAAACAACAGTGTCTTTTCTTTTCTCAGCTCTCTGCTTCAGAGGCTCTCTAATGCATCACCGCTACCCCATGCTCATCCCCAGCACAGCGATAAGCGCAGTATAAATAGCTACCAGTAGATGACAGATAGAACATGGACATGACAACAGTGTCCTCCCCCTGTTCCCGCAGCCGGTGCAGCAATATCTGTCTGCTCCACTGCGGAGCGACCGCAGGGACCTGGTGCAGAGGCAGAGGGGCTGGCATGAGCCGAGCTGAAGCAAGGCAACCTCCCACCGAAACACCATCGGAGGTGAACGTACAGGTGACCGTGAAGTAATAACCTCAGGGTTAATTAGGACTTGGCATCATTTAAGAGTTGGTCATCGCTAGGAACTGATGTGATTTGATGCTGGCTGCTTCAGCGAGCTCCCACTTTGGCTCTTTTTTGCCATCAAAGCCCTGCAGCAGTGCTGTCCAGCTCACGGATAATGGAGGGGATTAAAAACTGGCTCCTCGTCTCGTGCTTATTCCCTTCGCCTCCCTGTCCTATATCCAAGGCAGCAAAATACCAGCCAGTTGTCCAGCTGTGGGGACCATGGTTTGAGAAGAGCATAGACTGACTGGCAAGAGGCCAGAGAAGAGCAGACGGAGAGATTTGGACAACATGACCTGTAAGAAAGGATGTAGGAACTGGGTTTGTTTAGTCTAGAAAAGAATGAGGAAACGTGGTAAAAGTCTCCCAGTGTGAAGGTTATGATAAAGAGGGCCAACTGCTCTTCACTCCTTACTTCTGCTTCCTTAAGGAACCACCTTCTTCACAGCAAAGACAACCAAGGTCAGGCATTAGGAACACATCTTCCCGCCCATGTATGGGAGTAGGGAAGTCCTGCACCAGACTCCATGAGGCAGTTGTGGTGCCTTTTCTGCACTGGTGGCTCCCAGGACAGCTTCATGGGGCAGAGACCATGTTCCTCTGAAACTGTGTTCTCACCCCATCTCCTTTTGCTTTGTTCCCGGCTCCTCCAGCCGCACACTGCCGGTCACATCATCCGCGTGTGCCTGGGTGTTCCCTGCCCTGCGCAGCCCCTCGACCTCTCGTGAAGGCAAAGCTGGAGTTCGCTGACCACTGGGGTTGGATTCTGATTCGTAGGTACCCCCAACCCAGGAGGTCCTGTGCACCCAGCAGCTCGCAGGGAGTGGGCTGACCGGCCCGTCTGGCACGTGCAGGGGCAGGAGACGGCTCAGCCTATCTTTCCAGCTCAGTGCTTCATCACAGCTTGGCCCTCCATTTGCAGGGGAGGCGTTTCTTCCGCTCGGGGGACTGTTATTTATTGGTATTAGCCCCTCACGGCTCGGAGGGAAGTCCCACCGCGCCAGGCTTTGTACCGAGCGAGGCTCAGGGACACAGCACGAACAATGCGCGCAGTGGGCGACGAGGGGAGGGCGAGCAAGGCGCCGGAGAAGACGCTTAGCCCTGGCTGTGGCTTGGGGGACGCCCACCCCTGGGCAGGTGCCGCTGCCCACGCAGACATCCAGGCAAAGCAGCAGTGCCCTGGCGCAGAGGTGAGCCCTAACCTGAAGTCAGACCTGGCTCGCAAAAGTCAGTCACGTTCTGCAAAGCTAGTAAATATTTCATGAGGTTCACGAAGCCTCAAACTCCTCCTCACGAAGCCACAAGCCTGGCAAAGCCTGACCGGCCGCTCTCCCCAAGAGCTATAAAGAGTCTGGATTCAACACTCAGCTGGCAATTTGCTGAAGACACATGGAGCAGAAAACAAACCCAGTTTGCTCTGTTTAGACTGACATTGGCTCCCACTGCTGACAGCAGTCCAGATTTGGGGTCTGGTCTTTCTCCCACCAAATTCCACCGGGATTTTTTCCATTGGCTTCAGTGGGGGCAGTAACAAGCCATCGTATCTGTCAGCGCAGATTGCCAGTGGAAGACTAACTGGAACAGCTTAGTGCTGTCTGTATTGAGAGATCATTTCTTCCCTCCCCCCACCTCCTCTCCCCCAAGTCCATTTTCAGACCATAACCACATTTTAATGAATAAAAAAGTTGTTGTTTCAAATTCTTGCAGAACTGCAGTCCCTGCCAAGCCTGTTTTTCTTCTGGAAAGACAGATGGATGTGCTCACATTATGGGAGTTGTTTTTTGCATGCCATATATTTTCAGTGATGTTCATGAAACTAGAATTAGTGACACTAATAATGACAAATCAGGGGGCTAATATTGTTTAACCCTGTTAAAGAGTGTTATTACATTTACATGTTCCCACAGAGTAAATGCTGTTTAGCTCAGACATATGTCTTGCTATCTGTTTATTTTTATGAACCAGAAATGAATCAGCAGTCAGTCTAAGAACGTCCCGTAGCTTTACGTGCCCTATACGCTGCTCTAGAGAGGGGTAAGAAAGCCCCACCAGGGCTCACAGAAGAGTTCTGTGCTCAGGAGAAGCAGAGCAGTGCTATTTGATCAATTCTAATTAATAGCACAGAATACTGGGGGGCTGCAGGAGTTCATCCCAAAAGGCTGAGCCTTTGAGGAGGCTACGCCATGCTCGTGCTGATGTAGCCTCATGATAGGACAAGGGGTGTCAGCTGGAGCACAGGAGGTTCCACATCAGTATGAGAAGGAATTTCTTCCCAGTGAGGGTGACAAAGCCCTGGAAGGAGGTGTGAAGTCTCCTTCTCTGAAGACCCGCCTGGGCATGCTCCTGTGCAACTGGATCTAGAGGCTCCTGCTCCGGCAGGGGGATTGGACTGGATGATCTTTCGAGGTCCCTTCCACTCCCTAATGTTCTGTGATTCCTATTGAGATGAGGGCTAAACCAAACCTTCAAACGAGATCTTTGTGTGTGTCTGTCTGGGTTTCACTGTTTATGAGCAGACACACAACTGCTGTTTTCTCAAGCCAAAGGGGCTTTTGGAGCAGAACCACAGAACATTAGGGATTGGAAGGGACCTCGAATGATCATCTAGTCCAATCCCCCTGCCAGAGCAGGACCACCTAGACCAAATTTGCTAGAAAGAGCAAATGCACAAGGTAGTCTGCAGCACTTGGGCCCTATTCGTGGACGAGGTCTGCAGTAATTAAGAGCTGAGAAGCAATTCCCTCTCTGTACTGCACTCAGCAGATAAATAGAGAGTCACTAACACGACGCTTCCACCTGTGTCCCTCTTTGAGGCTCAAGGACTTTGGAGAAAAGGGCTAGGAACCTCGCACAGGACTTGGAGGAGAATCCCCTACTCTTCAAATTGGTAGTTCCCGTCCTCCCGCCCAGCCCTCGCATCTTATCTGCCAGCAGCTGATAACGGGCTGGGTACTGCCCGCCTTACGCGAAGGAGACGAACGCGCCGCCTCAGAAATCCGACCGAAGAAAGTTATGTAAGAGGTAAGAAAAACATCGCACTTTCTTCGAGCATTAGACATTCCAAGAATTACAGAAGGTAATTTAAATTCAACTCAGCTGCTCCTGTTGCAATATTAAGGTTTTAAAGTCAGTTTATTTATATTTTAACTTTGCAGCTTCCCATACGGCATGGTCAAAGTCTCTAACAGAATCACTGACATTAGGAATTCTCGTCCTCCTTTTCCCTTGCTCCTCACCAAGTGTACTTTGTTTCCTGCAATGGTTTATTGGGACCATCTGCATCTCCTCCTGTTTTCTCTCAGGCATGGAGATAAGATTTCACCTTTGGATGTCTGGTTGAAGTCCAACTGGCAGTCTGGATGTGTTTGGTGGCTGTGGCTCGGTGCCTGTTGCGTGCACGCGCCAGTCTCACATGGTGGCGACAGAAAAAGCCACGTGAGAGCCACCCTCCTTGTTGTGGACCAGCTTCATTCTCCTCTTCAAGGCCAGGGCCGAGAGCTTTAAACTTCCCCGAGCTCTTATCTGGGTGGTTCAAGAGACAGCTGACTGAAGCCCTCACAGATGTAGGAAGGGACTGGGAAGGCCTGGCTGAGATACTGGATCACTGTTTGCCTAACCAGCACCCAGACCGCTCCAACACGTTGTCCTTGCAGCTGCCTCCCTCAGTACCCTGCTCACTTCTGACCCTGCTGCCCAGCCTGGAGCAGCACCGCTGATCTCTGCATCCCCTCAGGACTAGCAGTGCTCACACCGCAGCAGGGAATCGCTTTGTCGGCAGCAAAAGCAACCAGGGAGCTGCCACCTAGAGACACCCAAGGAGGGCAAATTGCCACCATAAGGGATGTCATCTACGCTGCTGAGCTCTGCATGCTCTTGGCTGTCTGGCCATCTCACTGCTCTCCTCTGCTACTGGTTTGTGCTTCATTCACTACTGGAATCACAGAACATCAGGGATTGGAATGGACCTCAAAAGATCATCCAGTCCAGTCCCCCTGCCACAGCAGCATCACCTAGATCAAGTCACACAGGAACACGTCCAGACGGGCTTTAAATGCCTCCAGAGAAGGAGCCTCCACAACCCCCCTGGCAGCCCCTTCCAGTGCTCTGTCACCCTCGCTGGGAAGAAGCCTTGATAACAGCCTTTGGAAGCAGAGACCAGCCCAGCTGGGCAACCTGGTTTGTTTGCAGCTGAGTCCTGGTCCACCATGCTACAGCAAATGGTCAGAGTGAAACCAGCCCAACACCACACTGGGCAGAGGACGACGTCTCGGGGAGTGGTGGGAAGGACGGCAGAGCTACCCTTCACAGCTTATCTCCAAACCACGCAGAAATGCTGCAGTCTTTGAAGATAACAGGAGCAAAGCCGGTTCGTTTCTTCCTTCCTTGCCTCCTCCATCCCTCTCCTTGCTTGGCAGCCACCTTATCCGCACCGGGGCTCAAGTATCTGCTCAACAGAAACATTTCTCAAAGCTCAGTGTGAAGGATGCGACGCAGACCAACAATCTCCAGAGCCTCACCGCACGTTTTCCCAAGACACCAGAGAAACACCTTGTGTCTGGAATCCATTGTTTCTTTTTCGCTCCGTGGGTATTTTTATCTGTTTGGAGTTTTTTTTAAGGCTCTCATGAAGTAGAAGCAGCTGCTAATCTTTGCTCTGCCTATCTCAAGTTTTAGAAAAGCCAACGAGACAGATCTTTCCGTGTTTGTTAGGGTTTTTTTTTCCTCTCCTTAAACACAGGCTGCAAGTCTCCGAAGTCAAGGACTCCAATTTCTCTTTGTTTTTAGTGCCTGGCTGCTTCTACTGTGTTCAAGTGTCAGTGCCAGATAAATAAAGGAATGAAAACAGAGAAGATCTATTGAAGAGAAAATGTCCTTCAAAGTCTAGAGAGATAGAAGTGGATTTATAGCCCCCTGGGAAACATCCAGAAAAGTGTTTCGGAGCCTTGAGGCAAATGGTGGACGCTGGGGTCACAGTCCTCAGTGGTTTTGAGTCTCTGGAATTGCACTGAGATCTGAGCTGCTTCACGTCCAGAAAAGTGAGAAGCAGAATAAACTTGGAAAGAGAGGAGGCAAGAGAAGGTCCCTGCACTATGGGCCACTGCAGCTGTGTTGGTATGAACCTCACAGGAGGGCTCTGTATACAGCCAAGGTGGCAGAGATAACTGCTGGCCAGGAAAAGAGGCTTTGGGCTGGAGGCTGCAAGTTAAGAGCTCTGAAATCATAGAATCATAGAATCATAGAATCATTACGGATCGGAAGGGACCTCGAAAGATCATCTAGTCCAATCCGCCTGCAACAGCAGGATCACCTAAACCAAGTCACACAGGAACCTGTCCAGTCGGGTCTTGAACATCTCCAGAGAAGGAGACTCCACAACCCCCCTGGGCAGCCTGTTCCAGTGCTCCGTCACCCTCACTGTGAAGAAGTTCCTTCTCAGGTTGATGCGGAACCTCCTATGTTCCAGCTTACAACCATTGCCCCTTGTCCTATCACTACATGACACCGAGAACAGCCCAGTGCCATCCTCCTGACACCCACCCCTCAAATATTTGTAGACATTAATGAGGTCGCCCCTCAGTCTCCTCTTATCCAAGCTAAAGAGACCCAGCTCCCTCAACCTCTCCTCATAAGGGAGGTGTTCCACCTCTCTTATCATCTTTGTTGCC
>VXBP01000648.1:719983-829488 GCA_013400115.1 Rhinopomastus cyanomelas | reverse complement strand
TTTGTGAAGCCATGCTGACTGTCCCTAATGACCCTCCTGTCCCTGATGTGCCCGGAAACAGCCTCCAGTACAAACTGTTCCATCACCTTTCCTGGGATGGAGGTGAGGCTGACCGGTCTATAGTTACCTGGGTCTTCCTTCTTTCCCTTTTTAAAGATTGGAGCAACATTTGCTATTTTCCAGTCCCTAGGCACCTCTCCCGTTTCCCAGGACCTAGCAAAGATGATGGAGAGCGGCCTAGCAATGACCTCCGCCATCTCCCTTAGCACACGCGGGTGCATCCCATCTGGGCCCATGGATTTGTGCACATCCAGTTTGTTCAACTTATCCCTAACCCAATCCTCATCAACCAAGGCAGGCTCACCTGTTGCCTCAACCTCCTCTGTAGTCTGGGGTCTAATGTCAACACAACCCTTAGCAGTCACAGCTTGAGCACACTGGGCTGTGCAGGTCAGGATGCTGGATGGGCCATCTCGACTGCAGAGATACAGGTTAACAGTTTCCTGACCAGGTCTGAGGATGTTATTCCAGAGGTTGGCTTGCTGAGACCTTCATGAAATGCCTCAGGGCAGAAGCAGTTATTGCTAGAGAAGCACAAGGCCTCTCTCCTCCACAAGTAGCAGTCAGGGGGTTTCACCCTGCCCTTGGTCTCTAGCTGGCCCTGCCTCCTTGCCACAAGGACCTTGGGAGTAACTGCATGGGGACATCATCTCTCTGCATGTGGCCAGCACAGAGCCACAAAGAAGATGAAGGAAGTGGAGCATCTCCCTGATGAGGAAAGGATGAGGGAGCTGAGTCTCTTCAGCTTGGAGAAATGGAGACTGAGGGGTGACCTCATTAATGTTGATCAATATGGAAAGGGCGGGTGTCAGGAGGATGGAGCCAGGCTCTGCTCAGTGGCATCTAATGATAGAACAAGGGGCAATGGGTGTGAGCTGGAGCAGAGGAGGTTCCATATGAATGAAAGGAGCTTCTTCCCAGTGAGGGTGACAGAGCACTGAAGGGGCTGCCCAGAGGGGTTGTGGAGTCTCCTCCTCTGGAGACGTTTCAAACCCACCTGGATGTGTTCCTGTGTGACTTGGTCTAGGTGATCCTGCTGTGGCAGGGGGATTGGAGTGGATGATCTTCCGAGGTCCCTTCCAATCCCTAATGTTCTGTGATTCTTTCAGTCCCCAGCTCTCTCCTCGTAGCTTTCAGGGGGCCAGGCTGAGGAAGGTCTGGCAAAGGGAGTACAACTTCTGAACCTGGCAGACTTGGGTGGAAGTGGGTTTTTCTAAAATGCTTCCAAATAAGCACCACAGCTTGCACAATCATCTCCATCAGTGCCATGCAGTCTTGCTTACTGGGACTCATGTGATCACCTGAGCACTGAGGCTGAATTAATTTAAAAGAGGGAGGGTTTAAAAAAAGTAGGTGTCTGTTTTACAGCAGCAGAGACAAGTTCAAGGGAAATGTGGAGTTCTCCATTGATTTTCCACAGAAATATTTCTAATGTGTTATTTTCCCTCATCAGCCCTCTATTTTAACAACATATGGTGAAGGAGCTCTGCCTCAGTGTGGATGTGCAGGTCTTACTGAGCAATGCTGGCTCCCTGGACCAGAGACAGCTCGGTTTATTTTAAAACAACAGCGTTCCTAACTGCACTATATGTGGAACCAAGACTAATACAGAAGAGTTACCATAACAACAACACCTCTACGTGGTGCTTGCACAAATACCTGACACATCCCAGGGAATGGATTCAATACCCTGTTGGGTGAAAAACATTCATCCTTTGAAGAATGGACCAGGGAAAACAGTGCTGCCTGACTCACAGCTTTGTAGCAGGAAATCTGCCCAGAAGAAAAGGCTTCAACGAACCAATCATTAGGGTTTTATTGCTGTTTTACCTAAGTAGTGGCTACGTTAGCTACTGTCAAGTAGGTAACTCACTGCCTGATGAGTCCTACGAAGTGCATGCAGGAGGGGTGCATCACAGACGTGGTGGCAGCAGATCTGTGCTGCTCAGGGTAGCAGGAAAAGGGAAAAAACCCTCCTATATTCCAGTTCCATCCAGAACTAAAGGTGACCCAACCACCCAGTAGGAAGGGAAACAAAACATACGAAGTTATCGTGGCAAAGGATGAGTATGTGGGGGGTTTGGAGGAAAAAGTGCATCTATCAAAACTAGTCTAAGTGGAAATAGATGTAATGGAAGCAAAGATAAGGGTGGAATAGGGCAGAGGAGCAGGGATGCATGGAAAAATATGAGGGTGGACAAAGAGAGGTGACTCCACTGGATGAGCTAAGAGAAATCTCTTCTTCCATCCTCACACCCAGCAGCAGAAATGCCTCCAGAACCCCCTCACTGATTTCCCTGCCCTGTTGTTACTGCAGCTCTCAGGTAAAACACCACTCTTCCAAAGACCATTTGGCCTATGGAGAGGTTTGGGGAGAGGGTTTCTTTAATTTTATTGTTTTTTCTTAAGTGAGACTCCTTGTTGGTTCAACTCAATCTCACAGGTTTTTTCATTTAGAAGCCATGAAGATCCCTTCCCCTTCCAAAGTAACTCCTCCACCTAGATCAGCTATGATGAAGCAGTTGGCTCATCATGCAGAGCTAGGGGGATCAGACTAGACGATCCTTCGAGGTCCCTTCCAATCTCTGAGACACACAGACTATTTGCTTCCACTAAAGAATGACCCATCAGTGCAAACTCCCCACTCCACTCACTGCATCTTCATTATTCACCTTGAAAACAAGTCGTCAGACCTTAAGTTTCCTCTAGTTGCCGTAAGGGCTGCTCTAACACAGATCCCTGCTCGTTTGTCTGTTCCCAGACGAGCACTGGTTTTGCTTAGGGTCCTTCACTATTACAAAAAGAGCTCAAGTCGCTTCTGCTCGGCTCCCTTTGCCAGTGACATTCAGCAACAAGATTCTTTGTGTGAAAGAAACCCGGCAAAAGGAGCTTTTTCCAGCATGATGGTTTGTTAGCGCTAGGTGTCAAAGCTTTCAGCTGAGCTGCTTGTGATAAACACTGCATATGCTCCAGCCTGCGTAGGTTCCCACCAGCTTTGCTTCGTCCAGGTTAGCCGCGTCACAGCTTTATGTTCCCACTGCGGCTAATACAGAGAAAAAGGCTCCTTAAGAGCTGTGATTTATCCCACTTCAGACCTCCATCATTCCGAGGTATCTCTCTTCCCCACCGAGCGCGACGGGGTCACGGGGCGCCTGCTCTGCTCGCTGACACCGGTACTTTCCAGGCTGGATGGTGCCTGCCCTAAGCCGCTCCCCAGGTCCACAGATAAGGGAAGAGGTGGACAGGAAAGAAAAGCCAAACACAATAGCAGGAGGGAGGGAAGGCGGCTGGGCTGGAGAGATCAGACGCTGTCTGGAAACCACACAAAGCACTGCGAAGGGAGGAGAATCCAGATCGCTAGATGAAACCCATCTCTGTGTGTTTTGGGCTCTCTGTCAAACAAAAGGAGTGGGATTTTGTGTATTTCCTTCTCTCTCCTCTTGCCTTCCAGTAGCTGCATGTTAATTAAGCACTTTGATTTTTCCAGAGGAACTGCAAGACCTGAAACCTCTAAGGCAGATGAAAGAACTCAACATTTCAGCCAGAAAAATCAACTTGTGGGAAAACACCCAGCGTTGTGCAAGTAACGGTGCTGAGGGAAAGAGAAAGATCACATGAGAAGGGCAGACACGGGCCTTGTGCAAAGGATAAGGAGGCAGCGCTAGGGACAAGGGAGAGCTGCTAGTTTTGCTCTGTGAGCACGGCTGGTGAACAATTACCCTTCCCACTGCTGCCCTGCTCCCCGAGGTTTTTGACCCCTGGATCACAGCCACACACACACTGCATCTCACGCTGCACAGCCGAGAGGGTCCCACGACCTTGGGCAGCCAGGTGCTGGGGGCAGCAGGGAATTTGGGAGTCAAGGGTGGGAATCTTGCCAAAGGGATCTGCCACAGCCACAGAAAGGAGCTGACCCAGCTCAAGAGTTTCTTGCCTCTTTCTTTTGCTCTGGAGCTGGAAAGTTCTGCTGAATTAGTTGTGCCAAATGCCAGCTCGGCTCTGTGTGTGGTTACACAAGGAGACACCTCTCAAAACTATTATCAAAGACTAAAGTGATTGCATTGTGTGACCTGATCTGACTTTGAATATTGACCTTCCCTGAGCAGACAGTTGGACTAGACCCCCCCACATGTCCCTTCCACTCTACTCTTCTCATTTTATTACCAGTAAAAGCCAGAAGGATCCAGGAAAACTACTCTTCTACCCTGTGGACTACAAACCCAGCATTTCCAGAGTCATCCCTTTCACAGAATCACAGAACATTAGGGATTGGAAGGGACCTCAAAAGATCATCTAGTGCAATCCCCTGGCACAGCAGGAGACCCATTTCCATTGTCAGACAAAGAGGTTGATGTTATCTCAGGGGCTCAACAACCCCTCTGCTGGAGCAAAGACAGGGTCTCTACAGGCAGACGGCCAAGATGCTCGGTGACAGGTAAAGCCTTTCCTGCTCTGCTCTTGTTGGGGGGTGCTGCCTTAGCCTTTCCAGCTTATTTGCTTCTTTAGAAAAAAAGCCAAAGCCAAGCAAAAGAGAAGCTGCAGACTCTGCAGACCTCACTTCTGCTGGCCTCCTGCAGCAGTTGAGGAGGGATGATTGCACCGTAAGTTCTTCATTTGTTTGGAAACTGGCTCAGCTGGGACAGCCACCCCAGCTCTCTGTGCCAGCTCCTGGCAACGGTTATCACTGCAGCACACAGCAGTGCAGGTGCACAGCACCTCCAGAAACACAGCTGAAACGCAGTACACAGTCACCACCTTGTGCACTTCAGGCTGTTTTGCCCCAGAATTTGGCCACACAGGGAGCCAGAGGCAAAGTAAAGCGTAAGAGGCATGGGGCTGCTGTTCAGAGCTGCAGCCTTGGTGCACAGCCCAGCTCTGGCTTCCAGGCTGAAGCCAACAGCCCCCTGTCCCCACACAGATCCACGGGATGGCATCCCAGTGACACAAGAGCTGCTTTTCTGCGGTGGTGGTCCCTGGCTTAGCCACTGCTGACCTACACTGCCAGCCCCTCCAGGGCGCCCAGGCTGTGCCTGCACACACCAGCAAGGACCTCCCAGCTCTGCACAGTGCTCCTGTGACACAGGTCAAGTGACCTGACTTGTGGAGTTGTGCTCAGATCGTTAGGCCAGTGTATTCTGGAGGCATTAAGACTTTATTATACCCCTTTACAAGCTTAACAGCACTTGGCACTCTGCCTCTGAAACGGCTTCAATCAGGGTGGTTAGAAGGGGCTCTTATTCCAGCTGCCGCTTTGAACCAACCCAAGATGGCAATCCCAAACCCCTCGCACTGGGGCCAGAGCAGGCTGCCCCCTTTTCATGCCAGCTAGGGAATTAAGTCCCTATTACCGCCTGGAAAAGGAACTCTGCCTCATGGAAGAACAAACTTTGCTCAAAAGAGGTGATCAATGGGACCCCAGGAGACCAGGCACTGTGAAGCTTTACTTCATTCCAGAAATGTTTTGGAAGCAATTACTTCATCTTGTTCTTTATTCAGAGGATTCACTTAACCGATGACATTACAGCTCAGTCCATTAACTAAATGGGTTAGATATTTTCTCCAAGTTTTGAGGCAGTACCGCTGCAGCCTGCGTTGCTGTCGTTGTCAGCAGTCAGCGGGGACAGATCTGTATTTGTTCAGTGAGGTTTACCTCTGCTGAGATCTTCAATGGGATCTGTTTGGCTCTGGATCTCTTACAAAGTTTGAGCAGGATGTTAAAAGGGGAGGGGGGGGGGAGGAAAGCAAGTGTTACTTTCACAAAAATTCCTGGCAGCTGTGCCGTTTATTATGAGAGGAAAAGAGAGCAAGAAAAATTGGCATGTCATTTCTTAAATGAATTTATATCCTCATTTCCTTTAGAAAATGAATCCATGCTCCATCTAGCTGCTTTCCATCAGCCTGCCGGGGCAAGGTTTGCAGGGCACAACTGAACACCCGGCTCTAGCACAGGCCAGGGTGCCACACATGGTTCTCCTGAGAAGATCCTCCCCAAGCCTTGCTGCCGGTAGCTCTTATCAAGGTTTTATTTGCCATCAGTTAGCCATGCGCTGGGTCTTTAAAGTCAGCAGCAGCTCAGAAACAATCAGGGGTATGCGATCAAAATTCTGGTCACCAGGGCTGAAGCAGCTCTGAAGGTGCCACAGCTGTCACTCTGCTACAGACCCCGAAGCAGTGGAAAGGCTCTGGAGCTGCAGCCCACCTGGGTGTGACTTGATCTAGGTGATCCCACTCTCGTGGGGGGATTGGACTGGATGATCTTTCGGACCCTTTCCATTCCCTAATGTTCTGTGATTCACCCCGAGTCCCCCTGCCATGAGGGGAGCAGCCAGGTGCTGCTTTTGTTCCTTTCCCCACAATGTCTCAGTATCCCAAGGAAAAGAGGCAGCAGGCTGGGGAGGAGATTTGCCAGCAGATAAGTGAATTCAGGAGCCAGTCAAAAGCTCTGCTTTGGGAGCTGTCACAGAGCGCTGTCAGTCAAAGGAAGTTTCTCACAATATCTCCAAAACAACCTCTTCCTCCTCCACGTTCAGCCGCCTCCTCTGAGGGGTGGTGGTTAATATACTAAATACAACATCACCACTTGGAAAGCACTTTTCATTTCGAGTCACCACCTCGCTATTTTTGCAGCCGCAAATACAGGCTGGTGGAGTTGATGTCATTAATCTGGTTCATACAGGCAACCTGGGGAGCCCAGGCTGGGGCTCTGACGAAGAAGTGTCTTCTGGGGAAGGCAGGGTGCAGTGCACCTGTGCCAAGGGAAAGGAAAAAAGAGGGTAATAGCACCCTAACATTGTTGCTGGTTGGTTCCAGTTGGTGTTTTAAGTCCATTAGCAAATAAGGAAAAGGAAAGAGAAGGGAAACAAAGGAAAAAAGGGAAGCATTTCATTCGCCCTCAACACAAAAGATTGTGGTTGGGATACAGCCTTCCTAATCCTTTCATCTGAAGTGTTAAAAAACCCCCAGGAAAGACATTTCAACCCCCAAAGTTATTTCAGAATGCAAAAGGCTCCTGTTCCAGCAGGAAGCTCGCTCGGACTGGGTGGCAGACAGGGTGGGAATGCCAGACAGTCCCTGGAAGCCTGACAACACAAGGGAGGGCCTGAATGCAACAAAGCTGGGGCATGAAACCCACAATCTCCCGACGATTTGGGTCAGCATATGGCTCAGTGCAGCATCTCTGGCCAGCCTCGGTCTCCAGGGTAGCCTGTGACTATCACAGATGAGAAGGGGACAGCACTGATGGCTCCATGGAATGAAAAGCTCCTCTCACCACCCCCGTGCATGTACCTGTATAAACTGGGTGCTAAAGTGCTGTTCACGTATCCGATCTACAGGTCTCCTGGAGCTGCCTAAAGCTCCGAGGAAGTGTCCCAATTGGTATTTTGGCTGTTGCACGAGAAAGCAGCACAACTGGTGTTAGCCAGGGTACGCAGCCACAACAGAGCGTCAGCGCGAGTGCGAGACATTTTCCCTGACAGGGTGTTGGGTCTGTGCGTCTGCCGAGCACAGCCTGATGTCAATGGGACTATTATGATTTCACCCAGCCTTGCTGCTCCCGCTGCAGTTTCCCTCATTCCCTGAACAGCAGGGAAGGTCTAGACTGGAGCTACAAAGATTTCCACATCCATACACACAGACAAACACTTTTTTCCCCCCCTCCCTATCCTGCCAGTTCCAGCAATCATGAGAGCAATCTGCAGAGTGTCCGAGGGCTTGCTTTTCTCTGACCTGCTTGGCTGGCACTTCTTAGCCTGCCTGAATAGCTCTGCTGGCCCAACCGTGAACACAAACGTGTCTGAGCCTCTGTTGTGGAACAGCTGAGCTTTGGGAGAGAAGTGCAGGTACCAAAGGACCAGTGAAAGTGAATGACACTTCTGCTAGGGGAGAGGGTAACACTGTGGGATGGAGAGGGGCAGTTAGGATTGGCACTGGGTATGCACGAGGAAAATCACAGAAGATCAGGGATTGGAAGGGACCTTGAAAGATCATCTAGTCCAATTCCCCTGCCAGAGCAGGATTTCCCAGACCAAGTTGTACAGGAACATATCCAGGTGGGTTTTAAATGTCCCCAGAGAAGGAGACCCCACAACCCCCCTGGACAGCCCATTCCACATCCCCAAACACCAGTTTTTAATTTGTACAGGAGATTGACATCTGCATTTGGTTCTGAGCTCAGCTCCTGTGCCTCTCACGAGACCAGGGACAGACAAACACACTAGAAGCGAAGCCTCCCGTGTGCAGCGCTGCCGAGGGGCACAGCTCTGCAGAGGGGTCCTCCACTGTGCACAGGCTGCCCGAGTGCTGAGCTGCTGCTCGGCAGAGAAAAGGCTTCCTCGAGGACAGGAAGGAGCTGTAGTCAGGGGGAATCTATTCATCCAGAAAAGAATCCAGCATCTGACTTAGTGCTGGGTTGGGATCTGTCCGTTTTGCACCAGAGGAGCAGACAAAAATAACTCAAACACCGAGTCCTCCACCATGCTCCCTGTAGGCAGATGTTCTCCTGCTGTGTGCTGTGCCTGCCGTGCTGGGCACAGGAGCATCCGAGAGCTCTCTGCTGTGCTCTCAGCTCTCTCCTTACCCAGGGTCAGGACATGCCCTGAGTCTGCACAGCAGCTGCTTAGCCCAGGGAGGGGAACACAGGAAGACAAACCACAAGGGAGAGGTGGGCCAGGTGGGAGGAGAACTGCTGCGTTCGGGTCCTTGAACAAATCACCTCTCTATCTGCTGAGCTTGAGGCTGCCACCTCTAAACAGAGCAAAACCAAAGGGGCAAGAACCCGAACAGGGGTTTGCACTGCTACTCAAGATGCTCAGTGAAACCATTAGCTACCATGCAGCAGAGACTGGTGCTGAGGTTGCTGCAGTGTCAGAGCTTGCAGGCTCCCCTGCACAGGGCTGCTCTTGCCGCACAGGAATAGGAACTGAAAAGGGACCTAGAGCAGCCACAGCACTGAACAAGCACATGCAAGGCAGCCCAGGTTAATGCTGTGACATGTCCTATGATTCTCTGATTCTATGTCCTGTGTGACTCTGCTCAGAAAGGACAAAAGACAACAACTAAGCAAGGAAACAAAGAAAGCAGCAAGGTCAGAGAAAGCCAGAGACAAACACTGCACTGCTTCCCGTACCCGTAACCACAGAACAGTGAGAACCAGGGTGACAAAAGCAGCCGTGAGCAGAAGCATTTCCATCAGACAGCACCGTGTCAGCAGACCTGGCTGCTTTTAAGTGAATTTCCTAGAAAAGGCCTGGTTTAATGTAGGCAACAACAGAAACAATTTGATAAGAGTCTGACTTTTGCCAGCCTCAGAATTTAAAAAGAAAATAAAATGAGGGAAAGGGCCAAGCCCCACCACGAGCACAGGAGAAAGAGCCTGCAGGAGGAACACAACCAACTTGCTTGTGGCGCTCGATTTTCAATTTTTCTGAAGAAAAAGCAGAAAGATGTCTAAGAGTGACTTCTCTTAATGAAATATTGATTCCAAATGTTAATACACAGTAAGAAAAATAAACCTTTCCATCTCCTGCTGCTGCCATTTTCAACCACACACAATCACACAACATTAGGGATTGGAAGGGACCTTGAAAGATCATCGAGTCCAATCCCCCTGCCAGAGCAGGGTCCCCTAGATCCAGTGGCCCAGGAATGCATCTAGGAGGGTTTTGAATGTCTCCAGAGAAGGAGACTCCACAACCTCCTTGTGCAGCCTGTTCAAAGTAATTTTTAGACTCAAAGGAGAAATCACATCTCTGCCCTTACTTGGTAAAAGTACTTCCAGTGCAGTTGTCCCCCATTAATTCTTCAGAAACCCCAAGCAAATCCAAAACCTTCAGCAATGGAAGTTACAAGAAGATTTGTTTCATGTAAGGATCCTCCTTTCTCTGATAGGTTTAACATACTTGTGTCAGGTGTCAGAGCTGGCATCAGCTGCCATCCCGTTGGTGACTGTTTGTTTTTCTATCTGGGTTTGCACAAGCCCTATCTCCCCGTGGCACATGCCAGCAATTTTTGTGCTGGAAAACACAGACATAAACACAGGAACAACTGCTCTACATTACTGCAGTGACCAGAGAAAATTATTCCCCTTGCCCCCCCCAGCTTCTTTCCTAATGATTCACACCTTCCAAAATAATAAGTCCATGTAACCTGCTTTTCCTCTCAAAGTCACTTCTCTCTTTTTCCCCCCTCCTTCTCCAACTAACCAACTTGGTAAGAAAAATAATCTGCATCTCAGTCCTTTTTAGTCTGTCTTGGATGAAAGTGATCTGATCTCCATGAGAAGCGATGGAGAAACCTCCAAAGGTTTCAACTCATTTATTTGCAGCTTAGCTGAACCTTTAAACATCCCACCCTTCTGCCTAATCCCTCAACGAGCTCACATTTCCCCTTTACCCTCCATGGGCTTGTCCACAGGGAAACACCTTCCCACAGCAGCTGCACTAGAATAATTAGCTCGCTGCAGTTGGGCCAGTGAAATATCCTGTCTGGGTATTATTTGGAATAAAGCTGCTCCGATTCTGGAAGCAGACAGGGAGGTCTCCAGAGCATGGAGAAAAGCCTTGAAACATGGGACAAGTCTGGTTCCACTGAGGTTACAGACCTTTGCTTGCATTAGGTGCATGGATGTGGGAGCTCTTCAGGTATATGGGGCCTCCTGATTGTGCTCGTCACTGGTTTGAGGTTTATTACTAGTGGCTGGACATCCCTCTGGCCTCTTCCTGATGAAAGCTCGGCAATGTGCATGGAATGGCAGGTCTCAGAGACACCTTACAAGCTCTTCCAGGTTTTCCAAGCCTTTTTATTCTTCTAAACTATCACCTGGTCCTCAAAATCCAGAGGAACCCAGGCTCACTGTGAGATCTTTCCAAGACCCTTTAGGGTGATGTTTTGTGTGATCACAGAGCAGTCAGGTGAGGGCAGGACAGGCCCAGGCTGTTAGTGATGTCAACACTAGCTCAATCTCCTCTGCCTTTTGGCAAGCTCTGCACACTGGAGATCCCTTCCAATCCCTAAAGAACATCCAGTCCAAAACCCCTGACACAGCAGGATCACCTAGATTAAGTCACACAGGAACATGTCCAGGTGGGTTTTAAATGTCTCCACAGTCAGAGACATTCTCCTCCCTGGGAAGGAGACTCCATAACCTCCCTGGGCAGCCCTTTCCAGGGCTCTGTCACCCTCATCGTGAAGAAGAAGTTCCTTCTCTTATTGATGTAGAACCTCCTCTGTTCCAGCTCACACCCAATGCCCCTTGTCCTATCATTAGATGCCACTGAGCAGAGCCTGGCTCCATCCTCCTGACACCTGCCCTTTCCATATTTATCAGCATTCACAGGGTCACCTCTCAGTCTCCTTTTTTCGAGGCTCAAGAGACTCAGCTCATCAGGGAGATGCTCTGCTCCATCATCTTTGTAGCTCTGCAGTCTTCCCACTCTTGTGCTCTGGTTTCCCTTTTTTCTAGTGGGAATGTAATCCTGCTTTGCAGATTAATTAATTGATGAATTTAGAGAGCCTGGAAAGTGTAAAGTGCTACACAGGAGTTAAGTGTTATAATTAGGAGCAATTCTGACCCTGATTGCACTGAGGTAAAGCTGGAAATCCTACACCATAGAAAGATGGTTAAAAAAACAAAGATCAGAATCAGGGGTCTTATGATTTTTAAATGTAAACCCAGGCAGATTCCTTGCTGAGTTACATCTGCAACTGTAATAAGATCATGGAACATGACAACTTGTCATTTCAGCAAGAGATAGAGGGAAAATGTCCTTTAAAAAAATTAAACAGGAAGGAAATTTTTAAAGTGTTTTCTTTGGCTCCGAAACATATGCCCGGGGAGAAACTGTTCTCAGCAATGCAGTGGATCTTGAAATATTTACTGGGTCTGGCATTTAACATAATCTTTCTTGTATAAACGATATAGAAAAAACACATTATTATCGTAGACTGCAATCTAGTGTGAGGATGAGATGATATTTTAACAGGGCTGCATTCATCAGCTGTAACAAGAGAGGAAATGTGCTCGATCCAACTTGCCCTGTGGGCAATGTAAATAGGAGCGACTTTAGCCATCAGATAAGTACAGCAGTGGGAGGCAGACAGATGGACAGACTGCCTGCTAGGGAAAGAAGGCAGTTGAGGGAGGGTGAGCTGAATGGGACAGGTAAGTGGAACTCACAGAGGAACCCACTGCCTGGCTTAGCAGGATCCCATACTCTCACTCATAGAATTGTTCAGTCAGGTTGGAAAAGACCCTTGGGATCTCTGAGTCCAGCCATCACACTCCCCTCATAATTGCAGTCAACAAAGGTCCTCCTGGGAGCCTGAATGTCTCACTCTGCTCACAGTGGGATTTGCACATCTAGCCAGTGACACTAGTGTTTTCAGAAGAGTTTACGTTTTGCAATGATGCTCTTCAATAACTAGCAGCGAGGGCTGTGCAGTTGTGTGCCTGTCCCTGCTGGATGCACCACAGAGAAGCTACATCAACCTTCAACCATTCTTCCAGCACAACTTGATGTTTTGGCTACACAGCTAGAAAGGGGCCAGGCTGTGTATTTGCTGAGCTCACAGCACGTGTCATGGCTGCAGACTGAAACCAGAACCAAGCAGTACATTTCAGAGCCACATGAACATCACTTTGAGTTTTCCAGTGGAAGTTTGGAGAAAGAACAGTGAAGACAGAAAGGCCCTGGTCCTCCACTGTTACCAAGCTTGCAGACAAATTGATTCCCAGGGACAAGATGCCAACCTGCCTTCCAGTGGGGCTTTTGGGGTGAGCACTGGTAACTGCACATGTTGTATAGGGGTAGCTGCAGTGAGACTGCAGTAGCAGCTCTCCAGGAGGACTGGTACTGGAGCACACGCTGTATTGAGACTCACCAGGGAAAGTCAGTCAATTATTTGTGACCTAAGGCAAGTTCCTTAATCTCTTACTAGTTCAGACAGGCAGAGTCAAAGTCGTATTAAACCACAACAACCTCCCTACTCCTCCTCTCTGCAAAAGGGGACTGGGGTGTGGAAGAGTAACTGAGGGTTACATTCTTTTTAAAACAGATTCAAAGGAAGAAGAGATCTAAGTAAAGCTGAAGAAATGAAATAGCAGCTCATTATCTGCCTTGTCTTCAGACAGGGACATCTGGGTGAGATCCAGCTGGATCCCTCAAGCTTTTGAGGTGTGAGGGATCCCTGACCTCCTGGAAGCAGACACAAGCCTCCCTTGCACCCATCTGCAGAGAAAACAAAAGACCCTAAACAGCAATCGCTCATGAATTTGCATTTCTTTTCCCGAAGTTTGTTTGCCAGCTTGTCTGTGTGGGAAGACAGAGCAGGTTTTTATTATTTTCTATTCACTGCTCTGTCCACCTGCTGCAGGGACCATCAGCAGGCACTGATGTCGGACACTAATGTCCATAAGAACAGCGTCAGAACAGGTGTCTGCTCCAGCCCCTTGAAGGTCTGTCCCTCATAGACACCCTTTCCAGCACAGCAAATGCTGAACCTTCACAGCAGAGAGATAGGACAAGGCTGGATGAGGCTCTGGCCAGCCTGATCTAGGGTGGGGTGGCCCTGCCCATGGTAGGGGAGTTGGAACTGGATGATCCTGTGGTCCCTTCTAACCCTGACTGATGGTATGACTTGGTCTGAGTGATCCTGCTGTGGCAGGGGGACAGGACTGGATGATCCTCAGAGGTCCCTTCCAATCCCTAATGATTCTATGATTCTGCAGTGGGTGTAAGCTGAAACAGAGGAGGTTCCATATGAATGTGAGAAGGAACTTCTTCCCAGTGACAGAGCACTGGAAGGGGCTGCCTGGGGAGGTTGTGGAATCTCCTTCTCTGGAGACCTTTCAAATTTAAAACCCACCTGGCCATGTTTCTGCATGTCTTGATCTAGGGGATCCTGCTCTGGCAGGGGGATTGGACTAGATCTTTTGAGGTCCTTTCCAATCCCTAGTGATCCCATACTGGAACAGGAACAACTTAAATCTCCACTAGATACCAAAACATGCCGCAGGGGTAGCTGCCCCTGGTGTGGGCAGCGCTAACAAACACGCTGCGAGGCACAGAAGGCACATTCAGAGCCCTCGATGAAGCCAGCTCATGAGCACAAAGACAACAGCCGAGCAGCAGGCACCAGGAAGACCTGCTTCCACGGTGCCGTGTGTGGCCATGGCTCTGCATCTCCTGGCACAGTTCACAGGGGCTGGGTGGGCTCCGAGGCGCTTCTCCCTACCCTGGCCAGCATCCCAGTGCCTTCCCCCGTTGGTCTGCATTACTAGCCAGGTACAAAACAGCTGCACCGAGGGGCTGCAATCTGGTTTCCTAATTATCACCATGACTTCAGCAATTCAGGTAACCGTTTTCAAATTGCTGCTAATTGCTATTAATTGGTACACACAGCAGCTCGACCGGCTGTACAGCTGAGGTGGCAGAGGGCAACGCCTGGATTTCAGGTCCTAATTTTATCCCACTTTATACAGCAGGGTCTGAACCTCCAGGGGTTTTGACTTCTTCAGATCCCCCTTATGAAGTTATGAGAAAACATTTGTGGTCGGGTGATTTCCTTTTGCCCTAGACAGCTGTCAGGAGCAGCAGGATGGCCCAAGGCAAAATGAGATGTGGGTGTAAGGAGCATCTAAAGCCAGTAAGTTAAAGCGACGGGTTAGAAAGCCTGAGGAAGAAAAAAAAAAAGAGCCAATAACTGCTAAAAATCTTCCTATTCTGCTAAGTTTATTTAGTCAAATGCAGTGGCTCCTCTCCAGGCCTTCAGCCTTCCCCACACCTTAGAAAAAACCTTACTAATAATTCTGCTTCTGTTATTTAATTATCCCAAGCACCAGCAGTACAGATCAGCAGTCAGCTCCTGCAGAACAAATCCCAGCCCTCATGCAGATGCAGCATCCCAGCAGCTCTCACTGCAGGAAGAGCAGGAGCAGCAGCTCTGTCAGACCAGAGAGGATTTAGGTCTCTGTGAGGAGCAGCAGCAGCAGCCAGCGAGCGCAGGGCTCACCCAGGAGTCGCAGCACAGCACCAGCCCCCTGCCAGCCAGGCTGCCTTTCTGACTAGAAGTTGGCAGTCAAGAGCCTTTTAGGGAGTTTAAGCATCTCAAAAGCATTGTCACAACTTACATTTTAGAAGCTGGGAGATCAGCTGCCGCTTAAAGGCCTCTGAGCTGATTTGAGAAATGCAACCAGATTCGTTAAGAGCCCCCACAACAACTCCAGGTGAATCAAACTGAAAATATCTGTTGCCCGTATGTTGTTTGGAGTTAAAAAAGGATTAAAAATCTCCTTATTACACCCTGCCAGCTCTGCTAGAGGATTCATTTAATGAGTAGTCTGTATTGAGGATGGATGAAAACTCTCCACCAAATGTTAAAGGAGAAGGAGGTGGAAAAACGGATTAACAGCTCCGAGACAACTGTCTCGGATCATGTTTGTTCTTCTGAAAACCCAAAAACCTCAGTAATATTGAGCAAATGCACATCTCCTCACCCCCAACAGGGATCACCAATGGAAAGATCTGTTTAAATAGTCACTGTTTTGCAAGTCTTACTCGTGATGGAGGTGCCTTTGGCTCTGGACACTGGCAGCACCCATTGCCGGGCACCCATATGAATCCATAGTGTTCACTAATTATTGCTTCTGTATTGATGGTCACTGCTCTTCAGAGCTGTCCTCAGGCTCAGACAGGACTTGCCCACCCAAGATAGGGATACCAGCTGCACCCCTACACTGAGCCACCCAGCACAGGGTCTGCTCATCCACCCTCTGTGCTGCAAGTTCAACCACAGCCCACAGCTCCCCTGCAGGGTCCTCTCACAATGTCCTTCATTTTGCTAAGCAAACATTTGCCACACAAATATAATTACCTTCCTCTCTGGTAGCCTTTGTGCTCCAAATAAATTTACTGGCAGGCTCATTCCCATTCAATTAAAAACTAAAATTATGTTTTTAATAATAGAAGATTTTTTTAAATAAATGAAGACTGTCAAATTCAGCTTTGGCTTCTCATGCTAAATTGCTGTGCAGGGTCATCTCTCTGTGGAGGTTTCAGTCTGAGTCTTCCATGAGACATTCACTGAACATACACCGACTGGTTATCAAGGAGTATTTTATACAGAGCCTGACTCTTAATTTAATAGTCAGTCTTCTATTGATTCATGCAGCCAGTAATGGTGACTAAGAGAGCTGTGATTCATTAGCACCTGTTGGTATCCAGGATTTGAGGTTTCTTCTCAGCCCCTTCCTTCAGCTTCCCCTAAACACACGCACATGTATAAAGTGATAAAGGAATACAATGAAAAAGCTACAATTGTAGTAAGATTCAGCTCATACTATAGCTCATACCTGCAGCTGTTTTGGACCCTAAGTTCCCAAAACCTCTCAAATTTACCCTCCATGCTGTTTATCTTCTTTTTCTCATCAGCAGGGATATTTGAGTTGAAATAAAACATAAGGACGGTAAGAAAGCAGTGTATGATTCATGACAGTCACCCCGCACAAAAATTAGCTACTCCTGGTCTATTCTGCACACACACAATACCCTGTGCTAGAAGAGAACCATTTGTCCCTCATTTAAAAAAACCCCAAGAGTTTAAAAGAATTCAGGTGCACTCTGGTATGTGCTTGGTAAGAGAATCAGCCAGCAAAAGGAACTGGCAAGAGCCTGCAAAACGATGAGAAAACTTGCAACACATCAAAACCCCCTACACGTCCCATGCAGCTGGGTAGATCCAAGTCATAAACATGAGCTGGACACATGGGCTGCTCTAGAGGAGCCCTTGTCTCTACAAAGTCACTTTGAAGCATCTTAACAAGAGGGAAGACCCTTTGGTAGCTCAGCCTGAATACACCAGCCACCGGCACCAGCTGCCTCTGGCCCAGTCACTTTTGCACAGAGAGACATCACTGGATGATGGACAACTCCAAGAAAACACAACCAGAACCCAAAATGGGGCCACCCAAGTCATTTTAGGCAAATGAACCTTTACAAACCCTCTCAGTTGTGTTCTGGAAGACACAGACACTACTGGTATCAAGCTTTGCTCTTAGTAGTTTGAAAGCATTACCTTTGATGGTGGGACTCTCACTCTTTGAAGACTCTTGAAGAGGTGCATACAGCAAGCGATGAGCAGGCAACAAACACTCAGACCTCCTTCTGACTGAGGACACTCCCTGGCTCCTCAACATCAGCTTTGTACTCCCATTTCCCCTAATCATCCTCCTGCCAGATTATAAGCATCAGGCGTGAAGTCTTGGCCTCCTTAAATCAAGTCTGACTTGTATCATCTGTGTCAGAGGGGCCAGGACTTTATGACAGGACCTGCTTTCCCAGGGCTAACTAATGGCAGGCAGAGCATCATCTGGGGCAAAGCTGGGTTACTGCAGGATCTAATTCATTAGTGGGTCGTGATTTGACACTTGCAGACATACTACTGATTGCTTCTGTGGAACTGTGAGCCAAATAAAGCCTGAATGTTTGAAATTCAAACTCTAAGGCCACTCAAACCAAAACCACTGTTTCATTCCTTCTTTTCCTCTTTACTCTTAGCTTCACAAGCCACCTTTAAAATATTTCTTCCCTTGGAGCCTGTCAAAGCCACCTCCCCAGGGCTCTCCCCTACCGCACGTGTCCTCACGCACTCCCTTTGTAATACCCAAGCTGCTCGGCTGATGCTCAGACTGAATTAGAAAGCAGGTCTGTGTCTGATCTGCAAACATACCTCCAGCCCCACTTCCCTCCCCTTGACGTATTCCAGTCTACGCCTGGGTAGTTAAAACCTTCAATTCCTACCACTCTCTCCTTTTTACATTCCTGTTTTATTTGCACAGTCATTTCACAGTCCAGTTGTTCTTTCTGGTCAGGTGGCCTATAAAGTATTTCTATTACCAGTTTACTCTCTGAAACATCTCCAACTGTAGCGCATAATGACACAGCAGCCCCATTCCAGCCTCTCTCAGATCCCCACTTTCAAAGGCTAATAAATTATTTCCCTTCTCAAATAGGTCTCTCTTCTCCCATCCCCTTCTTTTCCTCCCTAAACAATAGAAACAACCTCTACTCTTTAATGTTAATATCTCTGTTATCTTCTAAGGAAAGCGTGGCTCCGTCCATACCTATTTCCCAATGGGCAATGCCTACATGTACAGCTAAACTCCTAACATCCTTGCCCAGACACAACAACCATCTCCTCCTGTTCCCCAGGCTAATATAAACCTCTTCCTGAGCGGATCTGATGGCTTTGCTGCTCCTGATCAGGCTAAGCAGGGCTGGTTCTTATTTCTGTCCATTGCTCTGCATGTCTCTGCTTCACCAACTGCTTCCAATTTGTCTACAAGGGAGGGTCTGGTTAGAGTCAAAGATTTCTCCTTTTTAATGTGTTTCTTCCACTGTATCTGATAAATATGTTTAACTGGTTTTTCCCTACTCCTATCGTGCAAACCATCCTTGTGTTAGGCAGGCTAGTGAGATGAACCTAGTACTTGTTGAAAGTGTCCTCTTGGTTTTCAGTGTGTACTTTGACTTCCAGTGCTTTAAATTCCTCCAACTGCATTTTCTTACCGTGATCCTGCTGCAGTGGGAGAGGGATGAGGAGAGAAAGGACGAGGAGAGGAGATGAAGAAGAAGAGCTCACAAGGTTCTTCTGCCTAGCCAGGTCTCTGTAGCTGTTTCAGATACTTGCAGCCTTATGGTATCAGACAGAGCTTTGAACAAAGCTGTGTGCTCTCTCTTGCCATCTTACAGGTCACTCACATGTGCCCCGTGGAGAAATGAGACAAGATGCCTTCCCATCTCCTACACCAAACAGCACATCGACTCAAACTGGGGGAAGAAGTCAGAGGCATGAACGACTTAGGATTCGCTCCCATGTACCAAGGGTTACTAGCGTGTTTCTAAGCACCAGACCAAAGTTTGAGCAAATTTACTCTAAACTAAAAAGAAAATTTGGCCCCAAAATTATTTGGTCCTATGGTGACTATAAAATGGGATTTAAATGTATTTGTACTAGTGCTGTGGAGAAGAGCTTGGGCGGGATGCAGCGGGATACAGCCAGCACAGCTCACAGCACCCAGCCATCCTCCCTGCACGCTGCTCCAACTCGTTGTTTGCCAAAAAGGAAGAGAAAAACAATTCACTCCTTTTCCTCTTTTTCAGCCCTGTGACTGGAGTCTCCTCAGAGCCCCACGGGGCTCCCTGGGATCCAGGGAAGCAGCTGCGTTCTGCTCCATAGAAAACTCTGCTTGCTCTGGTTACTGCTGATACAGGCGCTGACACCACCACTGCCATATCCAGCCAAAGAGCCAAATGGTTTTGAGCAAGGCTGTGGTCTGAAAGCCCAGCTTTGTGACACACAAGCCAAATGAGTGAGTGCCCACTGATCTCCTCTGTCTCATGGTCTCCCAGTTTCCCAGCAATAATCAGAGCTGATTTCACAGACTGGGTCCCACCTGAACCTGTCAGGCTGCCTGTGCACCACAGAGCCCAAACCCAGCAGCTGTACTTCTGGCTGGGGGATGACAGAACTGCTGGTACTGGTAGAATCTCCATCTCCTTCTCTTCTAGCCTGAATGAGCTTGTGTTCTTGTGATGCATCTAGCAAGCACTCAGTCTAGGTGACACTTCTAGAGCACAGCCCTCCAGGAGAGCTCTGTGACATCCTGAGCAGGACTCGTCTGGAGAAACTTGCTAGTGCCATAACTGGAGAGGGGACTGGAACTACCAGCCTCTTAGCCCACTTGTGTGAAGGTAGAAAGATCCAGAGCTCATCTGTTCTTACAAATCTTGGAAAAGTTTCCTGGTGTTGGCACATTTTGCTGGGCCTTACAGTACAGCAGTTGGACCTAGTCTTAACTGGGTCTGATGGATCACTCTTACCCTAAGTCCATTCATACAGTGGTTTCGTACCTCTCACTCTTCCTCCAATTTTCAGTTGATGTTCCTAAAAATCTGATCTGAAAAAAAAAAAGGTTTGGAAGAAGTTTCGGGGGAAATTGTCCTCAATAATGACTGATTTATGATTTCCACAGACACACATCTTTCATTAGGGGTCAACTATAGGATGCAGAATCAAGAGCTGCTAAGCTGCAATTAATTTTACCTCTTTAAAACCAGCTGCTAACAATAATCCAAACCCATCCATTTTCTGATACCAAAGTTGCTGACAATCATGCAGTGGGCTCAGATAGAGGGGTGAGTTTATTAGTAGTTATCTTAATCATAGAATCATTAAATTGTTTAGAGTGGAAGGGACCTGAAAGATCATCTAGTTTCAATGCCCCTGCCATGAGCAGGGACACTTCTTACCAGACCAGGTTGCCCAGAGCCTGATCCAACCTGGTCCTGGTTCAGGGAAGGGGCATCCACAACCTACCTGGACAACCTGTTCCACCGCCTCAGCACCCTCACAGGGAAGAATTTCTTCCTACTAAAATCTAATCTAAATCTCCCCTCTTTCTGTTTGAAACAGTTCATCTACAGCTACATGTGACGTGAGTACGTGATGTTGGGCCGTTACACAGACACACACCATCTACTTTCCCAGCACATGGCACAGACTGTCTCCATTCCAAAGTGCTGAACCACATCTCAGCTGCTGGGAGAAGTCCCCCTAGGACACTGCCAGGAGGAGGTACGGTAGTGCCGGGGTGAGCATCTCAGCCCACTCTGTGCCCTGCCCTGGTGTGTTTTGCTATGGAACACCAGGGCAGCTGTAACGCCGCGCAGGGCCCCCGGCGCTCATGGTAGGCACCATGCAGGTGTAGCCTTGCTAGGTAAATGACACAATTAAACGAGGTAAATCAACAAGGGAGAGGATGAGAAAATGATATTGACTGCAATGTTTACAAACACTTGTCACCTTCTGACTCACTGATGAATTGATAATTTTTTTGCTGGGAGAAAAGCTGGCTCTTCCTTTAAAGGCAGTTTTTTATGAGGCACAGGGCAGACAATTAAACATTTAATTTGGTTTGACCTGCTCTGTCATTACAGCTCTTTGTTTCCCCATCTCCTTTCCTCTGACCTTTAGGACGGGGTGGTTGGGAGGTGAGTTTTATTTTTATTTTCCTTTGCCCAGGTCAGATCACACAGATCCTGCTTCCCAAAGATAACATGAATGCAGAATATTAATGCAGACTTCCCCTATTGTGTCCCTTGGCCTCCCTTCCCCCAGTTCACCCCACACCCCACATTCCCCTCCCGGCCGCCTGCGAGCTCATTTGCACAAAAGCACACCGAGTCCCCACTTAGCAGCCCACCTTGAACAAAACACTCCAGGACTCTTGAAACAGCAGAAGTGCTAATCAAGCAGGGCCCTGTGCTCTATGCTTCTGCAGTGGTTGCCTGGCATAGAAATGGGCTGTCTGGCCACAGCTATGAGGTAACGTCTGGCTTTTTTGCCAAGCTGCAGAACTAGTCAGACACTCCCTGGAACAACATTTCTTCAGGAAAAAAAAAAAAAAAGAAAGAAAAAGAAAAAGTTAGGCAAGAAATGATCTTCCAGAAACTTCCCTGCATCTTTCAGTGTGTGGGGTTTTTTTTCCCCTCCTGTGTAGGGTTGTTTTGTTTTGGTTTTTTTTTAAGTTATATAACCGCATTACTTAGACTGCGACGGGTTTCATCAGCCGGTTTTGGGCAGTGATCTTATGAAACTGATTTCTCACACTTAGCAGGCGAACGGGAAATTTGGAAGGGGAAAGAACATTCACGCACAAAATAGCTACTCGGAGATGTGCTCCACTCTTTTCTCCTGCCACGCCGTCTAGATCTATCAGCTATTTCGGGATGCAAACTGAAACAGAGCAATACAAACCCGAGCAATGCAGAGCTAACCTGCATCTGCAGCATCTTTTTTCCTGCAGCACCGCCGATTAATCTCATTAACCAGTTAGAGGAATATTTTGCTGCGCCGCAGCCGCAGCAGCCGCAGCTCTTCTCTTTCCTTGACAAATCCCTTATTTACTGGGGTGGCGCAGAATTTATGATGCAGAATAGCCTGTGTTTTGTAATATCACTGACAACTTGATATTTTTTCCTGAAGGACAGAAAAGACAGTTCATTTTTCTGCAGGGAAGGCTGAAAAATTCTGTGAGCGAAGAGATGTGGCTGCTTCCCTGGAGTTTGAAGCTGTGGCTACCAAACCCTCTTGTATTAAATACATCTATATGTCAGTTAAAAATTCACTCTTGTCCCCGTGTGACACCCTGCAAAGAGTTAATTCCTGAGAAGCAGCAGCAGCAGCAGCAGCGTTGAAAAGGTACAAGAAGGAATGTCTTGTCCTCAGGGTAGGACCAGCCAATGGAGCCGAGTGCTGGTGATGTAATGCCTCAAACTAGTGCATCATTGGTTCCGGAGAGATTAGTCCTGATATGATTTTAGAGAGTTTGGTGAGAAGAGTTTTTACAGAAGAGCCTGTAAATTTCCCTGCACCAAGGGCATTTCACGTCAGTCCTCTTGCGTTCGTCAGCCAGGGCATGTCTAGCAGGTAGAAGTTTGCTCTAATGATAGTACTGCTGTCTTGCAAGGTCTTCTTGGTACTGTTTAGCTCTTCTGTACCCTCCTATCTGGGAGGCATTTCTCTGAAGTCAGACTGTGCTGGAATCGCTTCTCCAGCTTGCCCAGGACATTTTTTAATAAAAAGCAGTTGTTTTCTCTCTGACTCACCTCTGAACTGTTAATTGTTTCAGGCACCAACTTCTATTCCCCCAGCTTCTATTACCTTCCCAGGTTTTCATCTGCCCAGTCTTATTTCTTTAGCTGATTGCTTTATGAGGAGATGGCTGATGATGTCTTCTTAAACAAACCTCTCCAGTCTGGGCTTGCTCTGGAGGAATCTGCTTAAATCACCATAATGACAGTCAGCTCAGGAACAGTCGCCTTTTGCCCTCCATGGTCTCACGCTGCAGGACTTGCGGGAATGCAGCTGCAGTCTGTGGAGCTGCTTGGCCACTCCAGTGCACTAAGTGGTTTGTTTGAACTCCAGCCATGATTCAGTAACAGAATCCTCGGAGATTGTCATCCCTTCCTCTCATCCCCTCTAAATGAAATACTCTTGCAAAACCTGCAGGGATGTTAAAGCCTTTGGCAAACCTGGGAAGAGGAAGCAGGAGCTGCAGGAGATGTTCACAGGCTGTCTTCCACAGGTCCCCTGGAGATGCGGGCACTGGTGATGCCGAGGTCAAGGTGGTGCACAGGAAGCCAATCCAACCCACAAATCTCTGGAAGCTCTGAGCAGTGCAGTTTCCATCCTTCCCCTTGGCAATCTAAGGAGCCCTGCCAGTTGCTAGAGGCCAAAGATCACACAAGTGCTGTGGAGAGCAGAGCCATTCCAAGACACAAATGACTTAGCATTTCTGAGGTTTGCTTCTTTTCCAAACAAGAGCAAGAACCTGAAATCATGACATTCCCTGTTAACTCTGGGTAAACATACTTTTTGCTCATGATTTTATTTCATTAACCCCCAAATGTATGTTTTGATGCAGACTTCTGAAGAGACAGAAGAAGATATGATTTACTGTAAAGAAAATGAAAAGTGAAAGAATTCATTCCAGAAATGGAACCTTCACCACACTGCCTGCCTTTTGTGTCTGAAACAAACATAATTCCAGTGAAGCTGAGTGGGTTACTGGGGTGTTTGAATAACTATACACACCTTGTCTAGGCCAGACTACCTCCACTCACTCAGGGTATCTCCATTTCGAGTAGTTCCTGCGCATTGCATGTGCTTCGATCTACCTGTTCATTTGTACTGACTGTCTAGTACAGTGGGAGCAGAGTTTCTCTTAAATATTGTTGTTACCTGGTAAAGTAGGGAGGGATTGAGTAGCAACCCATTCAGACACAGGGGAAATGCAGACCAGGGCTGAGAGTACTCTGTTGTAATGCAGACTGTGGTTGTTGATGAGTTCCTGTTCCATTCATTCTTCTGAGTGCACCCGATGTAGTCTGTCACAGATAACTAGAAATATTGAGGCTGGAAAAGACCTCTAAAATCATCAGGTCCAGCCCATGACCTAACATCACCACATCTACTAGACCAGGGCACTAAGTGCCACAGCCAGTCTGTCCTTAAACACCTCCAGTGGGGACCCTGCCACTGCCCTGGGCAGTCCTTTCCAAGCTCTGATCACACTTTCCATGAAGAAGGGCTTCCTAACATCCAACCTAACCCTCCCCTGGTAGCTTCAGGCCCTGCCCTCTCACCCTGATGCTAGTTGACTGGGAGAGAGCCACCTGTCTACAACTTCCCTGCAGGTAGTTACAGAGAGTAATAAGGTCCCCCCGAGTCTCCTCCAGGCTAAACAGCCTCAGCTCAGTTCTTCTTTGTTGAAACCTCCATTTGCTACCTGTATGGAGTTGGAGAAGAAAGACTTCTGATTCCTTTCTTTGTTCTATTAAGCAAAAGGAGGTTCTGTTTGCCACCTTGATGAGAACAGGGCATCCCTGCACCGCCACCTGTGCTGAGGGATTCAAATGAAAACATGTACAACCACACAGCCCTGAATCCACAAAGCCCCACTGTGTAATTGTTTTTAACCCTTTGTTTATAGATTTTGACAATGGAGCTTGCAAGGACAGGTTGTCAGGACAATGAAGTCTATATTCTGCGAGTCTACAGTTACCTTTCTGAGCAACAGCAAAAGCACCTTTTCTCTTCCAGCTCCACCTCGCGTATAGAGAAACGTTTTGTGGTGGCTTTGGAAAATTGCTGTTGCAACAAATCATGTGCTTTGCTGTGCTGAAGTCCCTGTCCTCCCTGCACACCCTCTGTATGGAGAATTCGGGGGTGGCCACGCACCCATGTGTGGTTTATAGAAAGGCATTTCACTCGTGACTCCAACCAGCTGAGCTTCTTAATGTCGCTGTGATCACCGCTGTGTTTGGAGGGGGTTTGTGCTGCTTTCCTCCAGAAAATCTCTCCATTTGCTCTAGACAGTTTGAGAAAGAGCCTGTGGTCCAGCAAATAGCTTCTGCAGCACAGGCTTTCATGTAAACCAGCCAGCAAACCACAGGGGATGGGCAGGAACACAGGGAACAGCAGTGACTTAGGAATGTGACAATATGACTATTTCCAAATACTCTTCTGATGTGACAGGGAAGTCCAGTGGGCAACTCGAAATGCACCACCTCATCCTTGCTCTTCCACAGAATATTTGGAAGGCCACATAAACTCACTAAAATATTCACTTGCTCACAGCCACTCTACAGCCTTGTCCCCAGAGCACCTTGTGTAGGTGCTTACAAAGTACCTGCAGATGACTTAGAATCATCAAGGTTGGAAAAGGCCTTCAAGATCATCCAGTCCAACCATCTGCCCTACAACCCCCAACCACTAACCCAGCTCCTGTGTTTGTTGAGCCTCTCCAGGGATGGTGCCTCTGCCCTCTCCCTCCATGGCCTGTTCCAAGGCCTCCCCACTCTTTTTGGGAAGAAGTTTTTCCTGACCCCATTTCCTCTGGTCTTATCGCTAGTCCCTAAGGAGAAGAGACCAACACCTGCCTCACTGCAACCTCCCTTCAGGTAGTTGTTGAGACCAGTGCGGTGTCCCTTCAGCCTTCTCTTCTCCAGGCTGAACAGCGCCAGCTCCTTCAGCCTCTCCCTATCAGACCTGGTCTCCAGACCCCTAGGATAGCTCACTGTGGCAGCCTCAGGAGCCTGGGTTTTCTGCCTCTTGGCCAGTCTCACCCAGCAAACCTCTGCTGCTCCTCCACAAGCTGGCCAAGGGTAAGCAATGTGGGCAAACCAAAGCAGCCACCCCATGCCAGTGACTCCAGCAGGAGGACAACCCAGCTTAAGATGTTTAGATGTTCTGCTGCCACCATGGTTCTTTAAAAATGTCTCTTGCTTGAGAGCAGAAAAACTCCACTCCACAGGACAAAAAGTGTCAACTTAAGTGTTAATTATATTTTCATATCAGAACATAAACTCCAGTTTGTAAGAACACGGGTGTCCTTAAAATACATCGTAATAACAAATTGAAAACAGCTAGTGTTCTTGAATCAATTTTCACATTTATAACTTTAAAGAATAGTTCCCTTTTTCTGTCTCATTCTGTCAACTCTGCACGGCTTTGTGCTTGCCTTGTCATTTCATCAAAAAAGATGTCAGTCTGTAATTTGCAGTGTTTCTTTCAATTAAAACCAAAATGCCCCAAAATGACAACAACAAAAAACAAAACCAAAGCAAAAATAAAACCCCACCCCGAAGCGAAGGCTCAACAATGTATTCGGCTGTGTGGGCATGGTAATGGGAAAAATTATGTGTCATTTATTTTATCAATTATAGAGAAAACTGCAAAGATTCAGGCTGTAATTGCAAAGATAATACCCTTCTATTGCTGCTAATGGCTGCTGTCGGTGCCTTATACATGACTTCTAATTTTCACAGCTCACAGTATCACAGAATCACGGAACATTAGGGATTGGAAGGGACCTCGAAAGATCAGCCAGTCCAATCCCCCTGCCAGAGCAGGATCACCCAGACCAAGTTCACAGGAACACATCCAGGTGAGTTTAAATGTGTCCAGAGAAGGAGACTCCACAACCCCCCTGGGAAGACCATTCCAGTGCTCGGTCACTGGGAAGAAGTTCCTTCTCATATTGATGTGGAACCTCTTCTGTTCCAGCTCACACCCATTGCCCCTCGTCCTATCATTAGATGACACTGAGCAGAGCCTGGCTCCATCCTCCTGACACCCACCCTTTACATATTTATAAACATTAATGAGGTCGCCCCTCAGTCGCCTCCAAGCTAAAGAGACCCAGCTCCCTCAGCCTTTCCTCATCAGAGAGGTGCTCTACTCCCTTCATCATCCTCATTGCTCTGTGCTGGACTCTCTCCAGCAGCTCCGTGTCCTTCTTGATCTGAGGGACCCAGAACTGGATGCAACGTTCCAGAGGTGGTCTCACCAGGGCAGAGTAGAAGAGGAGGAGAAGAACCTCTCTCGATCCGCTAACCACTCACATCATAAATGAAACACGAAGAATCCTGTGGATGAGACTAGATACCCCATGGACCATAGCATCTGAGGGCTTGCTTTGGAATCACAGCAGTTGGATCTCGCACACATAGTCACGATTTATTTTACTTATGGGATTGCAAAATTTTCAGTCTTTCCAAGGTCATTACACTAATGGGAGGCCCAAGGTTCAAAGTTGCTGACTACAGACTTTGCAGAACCTTTCTGATACCTTCTAAGCACTCATTTCTAATTCCTAAAACTACTGACTTCTTATTTTTAAGCTTCTCCAAACTCCTGCAAATCCCAGGAGCCTGGAGCAGCCTTCCAAATCTCTAGCAGTACATTTACTTTCTTCTGAGTTAACTACTAGACCTAATTAAACAACCCTGTCTCATCTGAGTGGATGATTTTCTTACAGTCTGAATACAAATTAAAATTCCAGTTCTGTTAACATTCAGGTCAGTTAATCAGAATAAACCTCTTTAAAAACTAGAAGACTAAAGTGATTTCAAAGTCAATCATACTCTTAACTCGTTTTTAAGGATGTCGTTTGTAATATTCTCTACTGGTTCCTATTTTTTAAAAAAAAGGGAAGAGCTCTCAGCGCTCAGAGCAGCTTAATTCAACGTCAGGAATGTTACATGAAGGGTTGCTGAAGAGCTTCAGTTTCCAAAGGGCAGGCATGCAGTTCTGCATGTTGAAAACTGCACAGACAGTTGCCAAAACAGCAAATTAGACATCATTCACATGATGAACTTGTTAGAAGACTAATTCAAGATTTGCATGTGGAAATCCGAATGTGGAGCTACGTTATTCCTTGCGAATGCAGATGTGTCGATTAGTCTGTGTGTTTGAGCAGATGTTATTTTGAAAACAAGGTCTTGAGTCCTCACAGTACAGAAATTAATAACTGAAGACTGCTCTGGCAGGGGGATTGGATTAGATGATCTTTCGAGGTCCCTTCCAGTTCCTAATGTTCTGTGATTCTGTGACTGCAGCTTCACAGACAGCTTTTCTTTTACGTAGGATGTGGTGCTAGTCAGTCAGAAACGTCGAGTCTTCGTCTCACCTTCTAACATATTTTCTGTGTGAGCTCAGGGAAATTATATAACCTGTACTGACTCTCTGTTTACCTACCAGTGCAGTGGCTTGGATATGCGTTATCTGCCATCACACGTGCACTGTCAGGCTCAATTAGGGCTGCTCGCAATTCTCCTGCAGCTCTGCAAATGATTGTGTGTTTTGGAATAGAATTAAAACTTGAATTGTTTAACCCAACTGTTTTCTTACTGCAAATGCTAATCACTTGGCAGTAATTTTCTCATGTAAAAAGGGGACAAGAGAAGGAAACAGACCCAGGTCCAGGTACACTAGCAACCTCTGAGGTGGGCTGGACCCTGGTAACTGGAGTTGGCACTCTGGTGAGTAAGGCTTTAGATGAAGATGTGCAGAAGAATGCGGAAGGCACGAGATGCACTTTCATCCACTGAGCAGAAAAGTGCTGCATGTTGTGTGGTGGGATTGTACCCCTCTGCCTAATCCCATAACATGGTGAGCATCAACGTGTGCCTGTGACGGGGCCTTAGTTTGAGGTTTGGCTGCAACGGTGACAAATGTAGGGCTTTGCTTAGCATTCAGCTTGCATGTTGCTGAAGTCCACATACTTTGCTTCCTGGGTTTTAGGCCATGTAATGATTCTTCTCAAAGTGCAATGCTATTTTCAGCTTTATCTTCATTTTACTCTTATCAAAAATAATTGCTGTGATTTAGAGACTGTCTAATGACCTGCTGTTATCGCCACATCTCTAGTAGTGTGCCGGCACCCAGTAGTGAACCCAAAAGCTGCATAGATATTCAAGTTGCAGCGTGTTAATCTCATGCAGCATGGAGAACAATCTCTCTAATTGAAAAGACTGAGCAGCCAGGTTTTGCATGGAGTTCTGTGTTTGCATTTCAAGTCAAATAAATTCAGGCCAAGGCAAAAGCCCCACCACAAAACCCAAATAAAACTGATGCAAGTATTGGTTTTGAATTCAGTCACCACACTTGATCTGGCCTGCACTAGTGTTCTCTCTCCATAAAAACTGAAAGTGAACATGATCCAAATCACCATGAAGGGAAAGAAATCTGCAATCAGAAAGAGTGAAGGATGAGGCTAGTGAAATTTTAACTTTGTCTAAGACATCAGAAGATTTTTCACTGACTGCATTAAGATATCACTGCTCAACAGTTTGTGCCTTACCCTGTTAAACTAACACAGGAGATGTAAATCAAGATGCTAAAATAGATTCCACTCTAATTGAAATTTAACGTAGGTCTTAATTTCTGAATGGGCAGTTGGTAAGAAAAACAAGATGAACATGTATTTTACAATAAAATCCACAGGACATGCTTTGCCTCCATCACTTATTTATTCTTTGTACCGGTGTGACTTGGTCTGGGTGATCCTGCTGTGTCGGGGGATTGGAATAGATGATATATTTTGAGGTCCCTTTCAATCCCTAATGATTCTATGATTCTATGATTAAGAGGCCCTTTCTGTGCTTTCTGTTCTCTCCTGAGAAACAGAAGCTGTCTCCTGAAGGATATGTAAAGCAGTACATCCTAACCCCTCCTGAGAGAATCACAGATTCACAGAACATTAGGGATTGGAAGGGACCTCAAAAGACCATCTAGTCCAATACCTCTGCCACAGCAGGATTCCCTAGATCCAGTTGCACAGGAACATGTCCAGGTGGGTTTTAAACGTCTCGAGATGAAGGAGACTCCACAACCTCCGTGGGCAGCCCCTTCCAGTGCTCTGTCACCCTCACCGTGAAGAAATTCCTTCTCATATTTATGTGGAATCTCCTCTCACATCCGTTGCTCCTTGTCCTATCATTAAATGACACTGAGAAGAGCCTGGCTCCATCCTCCTGACACCCACCTTTCACATGTCTATATTAATGGGGTCACCCCTCAGTCTTCGTTTCTCCAAGCTCAAAAGAACCAGCTCCCTCAGCCTTTCCTCATGAGGGAGATGTTCTACTCCCCTCATTATCTTCGTGGCTCTGTGCTGGACTCTCCAGCAAGTACTGAAGTCTCTTGCACAAGTAATCTGGCACAATGCAGCTACAATACTAACCCTAAGCACGTCAAGCTTCTTTTGTAGAATCCCCTGAGCTGTCTGCATATGTCCCATTGACTTCTGCTTCTCAAATCCAGCCAGAGAGGAAACCTTCCCAAGCACTCTCGTGTACGCAGTAAAAGCAAAGCGCTATAATACCGATCCAGAGTGATTGCTACACATCACACGTTCACGTGGTTTCATTTACTCTGCTCCTACTCCTGCTTTCGGCTGGTTGGCAATACCCAAGGGTGTGGTTTGTGTGTGAGATTAGACAGGTTGAGAGGGAGGCTTTTATCATTGTTCCTGCAGTGCCTGTGATTTTTTTTTAATGTGTTCCTACTTGTAATTTTATCACTTGGTTATTATTTCACAGTGGTTTTTATTGCACTTTTTACTACAGGAGCCTTGTGGGTATTGGCGTTAGCGATTGGAGAGCAAGCTCCCGTTCCTGCAGCCCGCCTGCGAGAAACAGGTGCCCAGGTGGCCAGTGGAAGTTGGTGTTTGCCTTCTGTACATTGTGAGGAAGCCTCAAAAGGATGCTGGTGTCGTTTACTCGAAACTGTCTCTGCATTGTTGTTTCATGCGTATCCTGAGGAAGTTTCTAACACTGTGCAGAAGGCAAGTGCTTGAAAGAGCTTGCAGGCAGTTGGGTCCTATTATCCAAACTCATTCCTAATTATTTATAACCTCTGTCTGCAGTCTGTTGCACAGCATGATGAGTATTGTCAAACAGGAAACTTCTGGGACACCAAACTTCTGCTGTTTTCTTTCACAGGGAACCCCTAAACAGAGACCCCCTTGGAGACACAGGACACGCCGCTCTTCTGCTGGGCCTCAGGGCAACCAGCATTGTGGATGTGCTCCCTTCTGACCTCCAGACAGCCCTCAAGAATAACATTTGCAGACTCATTGTATAGCTCCTGATAATGAGGGCTCCCTCATTACAAAGTCTAATTATCAGAGTGTGATTGTAGAGGACACAACTTTAGCATACAGGCTTCCGTGACCCTTTTCTGTACCCGGTATATCTGGATGCTTCACCTAGTTGGAACTGGCAGCGTGCAGCTAACATCTTCACTGAGCATTTTCCTCCAGTCCCACACCAGCAGTCAGTTGAAATCAGTTTGATGAAGCGGTGGGTCAGCAGGAGAAAAACATGGCATATTAGTCTTTGAGCTTCTTAGATGAAACATCCCAGTGAACTCCAGCAAAAAGAAGAATCAGAGTGGGACCCTGCAGTTAGGGGAGGGGAATTAATGGGCATTTGCTGTTTTTATTTTAAGGAAATCAATGGGCGTGCTGGAGAGTGGATGATGGAACACACAGCTGGTGGAATGGACAGGCAAAGATCACTATTTTCCTTTTAAGCAAATCAATGTGTTAATTTGGATTCTGGTGGGATTCTGAAGCTGCTAATGGAGATGGGGGCCAGTGGAGGATCATTAGTCTTTATTGTAAGCAGTACAGTTAGTTAATTGGGGTGTGATTGTGTTGTTGAAAGAGAGAACAGGCACAGAACAAAAAGTGGGCTTTAAAAGCTGTCTCTCTAAACTTTCCCTAATTAAATGAATTTATTAAGAAAGCTGAGGGAAGATATACTTTGTTACTCCTTCAGGTCTTTGAACTTGGGGAGATCTTCGTTTTGATGAGACCGTTTTCTTGCATAAAGGCGGGTTTTTCCAGCTTTCCAACCCAGTTTAGAGAGAAATGAAGTCATCCTCACAAAGTTCTTATTTATCAGAGCCCTGTGAAGCTGGTGGCAACATTTCATCAGGGCAGATGAGATCAAGGCTTCTCCAGGCACCCCTGTGAACATAGACATGGCTCCACGTTTTATTTCAATTTGGAACTTTTTACGGTTGCCTAGGTAAAGATGCAGCTTCACGTAGCTATTAGGGTGGTGCCTCAGAGCTGATTTGCTTCCTAATTTGTAGTTATCCCATTATCCCACACTATGAAAACCTCCTGGGCAGATTGTGCAGTAAAATCTAGACTTCTCAGAAAATCAGGACAGTCTGTGTGGGCCTTTTCCACACATGCAAAGGAGTTGCTTGCATATAACATAGATCAAAAGACACAAACGCTTATGAGACTTTCAGATTAATTACAATTTCATGTCAGCTTCTCTGGAATTTTACTTTGCCAACAGACATTCAGTGCAGCATGAAGATATTTGCCTAACTTCTAAAAATTCAGCCTGCACTTTCAGGATTAGAGCACGTACCTGTTTGGATTTCATCTCTTGCTTATCTGACCGCTGTGTTCAGTTAGATCAGTTAACTGAACAGCATGAAGACTGAGCAGGTTCATTTCAGCCCTCAGCCTACCCTCAAGTTACCAGCACCTAGGTTGTTTTCACTGAAAGAGAGTAAATTTCCCTTGGAAAACAGGTGGAGACCAGGTGGAGGAATGACTGTTTCTCTGGGTGCACCAAAATGTTTCTCAGGAAAAAGAAGAGACTGAGGGGTGACCTCATTAATGTTTATAAATATGTGAGGGGTGGGTGTCAGGAGGATGGAGCCAGGCTCTTCTCAGTGGTGTCTCATGATAGGACGAGGGGCAATGGGTGTGAGCTGGAGCAGAGGAGGTTCCACATCAATATGAGAAGGAAGTTCTTCATGGTGAGGGTGACAGAGCACTGGAACAGGCTGCCCAGGGTGCTGTGGAGCCTCCTTCTCTAGAGACATTTAAAACCCACCTGGATGTGTTCCTGTGTGACTTGGTCTAGGGGATCCTGCTGTGGCAGGGGGATTGGAGTGGATGGTCCCTTCCAATCCCTGATGTTCTGTGATTCTGTGAAGGGGAAGAAGTACTGACAAATTATGGAAAAAAACCCACTGTAGGCCAGATTCAAAAGGAAATGTCTTTTCCTGCCTCCTGTTTTAACCAAATGAAATGAATCATTTAGGATGATCATTTAGTAAAATATCTGTCTCAGTTTGAAGCAAAAGGTGTAATTTCACTTGTAAGCATTTAAAAAATGAAACCAGGTGTGTTTCTGAAAGGTGCGCTGTTGGAAGGGAACATTTTGACTTGCTTCAGTTTTAAGAATTAGACAACTTGTTAGGTTGAACACGAATTCACAAAATGTTTCTGTTGACCCAAATCTGTTTTCTTCAGAGCTTGATGTCTTATCAAAACGTGTCTCCCCGTGCTAGCGGTAAATCCCAGACCTGTTCTGTTCACCACATAGAGTTAGGACCAAGTTTTTCTCAACCCACCTTTCTGATCCCTGCTCAGAGGATCTTTCTTTTAGCTGCAAGTAAAGGGTACGTTGCTGTGCTTTCAGCACTGGACTTCTCGTGGGTTCATCAGGCCAGCTCTCCTTTCCCCACTCAAGCCCAAAGTATCCACGTTTTCCATAATGCGATTCCCTAATTGCCGTGTTGAATGCTGAAAGGAAAGCCGGCAGACTTTCTGGTGTTGCTAAAAGCCCGCAGGATAGGCTGGCAGATAGCAGCTCTCTTATTTATTTGTCTAAATAAGCATATAGCATGATGGATAAGCTGTCAAGGAAAAATCAAATCAGTGGGGACATAGCTTCAAGGGAATTACTCACTATCTCTCTGCCAGTTCTGCTGCACTTCTTTTAAAAATATAAAGCATAACATAGTTGGTGGTGAGTGCCAGAAACTACATCTCAGGGATACAAGTGGTATTTTCTATAGAACATTTCAGCTGGAAGGGTCCTGAACTATTGCATACATTCCTCACAAAGACTGTATTAGAGAGGTATTTAACCCCGAAGTGAAAGCAGGATGTGTATGTGAAACTGCAGATGACTCCATGTAGGTGACTGGCAGGAGGTGCAAATATAATTACCCCGGATTTTCAGCTCTATATTTGAGAAGAAGGTACAGGGGTTCCTGAGAACCTGAAAGCTTTTAGCAAACTCATAAAACCAGACGCTGTAGGAAATGAACTTGATCCAAAAAAGAAAAGCTACTTTTGGAAATACAGCTCCATGTCTGGCCACAAAGTAATTAAGGTTCTTAAAGCTTTCCTGTCCAGATGAGTGGCTGGCATAAAAATTAGAATAACTGTACAGTAATAACAGCAGTGACTTGTCACCAAAGGGAACAGGTGACACCAAACAACTTCTGCTAGAAGGGTCAAAGCAAAGAAGAGGTGGGAGTTGGGGGCTCTCACACAGAGTGCTGTGTCCTCCTCTGAGTGGGTGGGTGTTGGGGCTGATACAAGCCAGGAGAACAGAGACCTTTCAACAACACAATGCAAAACTTCTTCTCTTAGAGCTCAATTCATAAAAAGAATATAACTGAGTCATGTTCCTTCCACTATTCAGTGTGTGTGTGTGTTTGTGACATAAGGTGCAAATTCCATGTGTGATTCATACAGTAAAATGTCAGTTTTTCAGAAGCCTACCTGAGTCTAAGTGCTGGTTCAGGTCAGAATTCAGTCATCACGGGGAAACTGGCTTTTGTCCTCTAGCCTTTCTTCTGATATCCAAAGGCAGGACCTGGGGACCCGGCACAGACACTGGTCACCCACCTCGTGGAGTTTGTGCAGCACTTCCCATTCTCTCTAGCATGGCCACATCTGCAAAAATCATCCCGTTACACTGGAGTTTTCCATGAACACTGATGGGCTTTGGACCAAGCCACAGAGGACAGAAATGGGTTCAAATATGAGCAAAGCTCAACAAACTGAAGAACATCTTTTCCCAAACAGCTGCCAAATTTCTGATACCTCCACTTCCTGAGCACATGTGCCGTGATTAACTTACAGTAGAAGACTCAGAGAAAGTGTAGCTTCAAGTGAGGAGGCATCTCCTGCAGACCCCTAATCTGAAAGTCCCTCTTATTTCTGGACTGACACACAACCTCAAACTGACTTGCAGCAGTTACACTGGGGACCAGTTACACTGGTTTGCAGTGGAGGAAGCCAAAAGCACACAGGCTGTGCCTGTGGTCCTTGCACAGAGCGTTGTGTTTGGCATTTTCATCAGTGTGTCCAGCTGAACACTCCTTCCCTCTCCATGCAGATTGAAACTGGATTATTTAATACCTTCATGTGTTACCTTATTTGAAGCACCGCAGTCTCAGCTGAGCACCCATTTGTTTTGGAAGCCAGGCCAGATTAGCTTTGGCTTTGGTTCTTGGTTGGGATTTTTTTTCCTCATTGCACTCGGAATAAAACAGAAAAGCAAATTTCTCAGTGAAGTAGATTGCAAGTTATTTCTAAGTCTGAAGTTTTTTCTCAATAAAATATAAATGATAATGGAAATGATTTTTCTTATAGTCATATCTTCCATCCAACTCTTAGTCTTTAAACACATGTACATGTATATATGTATATATGGATTCTGTCTTCTCTTCTTCTCTAGAAGCCAGCGTTGGCATGATGTCCCACAACAGCCCTGCCCTGCTGGCATGGGGAAGTAGGTTAGAAGAAAATGATAAAGTCACAGAAATTCCACTGCTTTGGAAGTTTTGCCCTGCAAAGACATTTTGAACAAAAGCAGAAGTTGGTTCAGGTGGAGAAATTAAAACCCCACAGCGTGCACAAGCATCCACAGTCCCAGCCTAGGGCTCATGTAGTGCTACGTGTTTGAATATCTGAACATTCAGAGGCCACAGAGAAAGGCTTGGAAGGTCCTCCTCAGTCCTCAAGCCCATCTGCTGCTGCAGATGAGTACAAAAGGGCTCATTCAAGAAGCAGCAGGAGCAGTGCTAAGACGTTGTTCTCCTCAGAAAGTTCGGGTTCATCTGGCTGGAATTACCAAGCAAACCTTCACGGGTCAGTTTATTTCAGCCATTGCAAAGGAAACTATTTCAGGTTCAGTTCATGGACTACATGTGTAAAGGGCACCCCACGGGGCTCGCACAGCCTGGAGAAGCTGATCCACTCCATTACTTCTTTCTTCTTTTGTTTGTGGCATTACAGCTCTTGCTTGGTTATGATTCACCCTCATAGGAGGAAATGAAAGTGCAGTAACTGTTGACTTTTCAGCCAGGGAGACATACAGTTTATGGAGAAAAACTCCAACAGGAACAGGAGTGGGCTGAACTATAAACTAATTGCAGATGGAATAAACAAGGGGACCTGTGTGACTTGGTCTAGGTGATCCTGCTGTGGCAGGGAGATCGGACTAGATGATCTTTTGAGGTCCCTTCCAATCCCTAATGATTCTATGATTCTAAAATTATCAGCAGCTCCAAGCAACAGCAGCTCCAGTTTGCTGGCCATCACAGGGTTACCAGCCAAAGGAACCCAGATTGTAGGAAGAGTACAGTTAGGAGAATACTTGCATTGATGTTTCACTTCAGTTTGTGTCTAGGCATAATAAAGAAACGTCATCTCAAAGAGTGAAGAAGGAACTAAAAAGGGAGTTAGCCCGAATCTACGGCAGACTAGTAGAATACCAGAAGGGAATATGGCAAACTTGGAATGGGTATGGGGCTTCTACAAGAGCACTGAACTATTTGCATGTCTGCACAGGCTCTTTTCATCTTCAAATGGTGGGGACACAATCAAACATTTCTTACCAAACTTCTACCAAGTTCTGATAGAACTGTTAACTCAAAATGTCCCCTCAGGTGTAAAGGCCACCGTGACATTATTAGTGATTTGAGATGCCAAAGAAGAAGAGGGCTGAAGGGCTGGCTTTCTTCACAGGAGGGTTACCAATTCAAAATAAGCCCAACAGGGATGAAAGAGGCTTTCTCCATGATGGCCGTTCAACACCAAGTCTACCTACCCCAAAGACAGTGTACGCTGTCCATGCGCACTTGCTGGACATCAAAATATAGGGAACCCAAGCAGACAAGGTGAATGAAAGAAAATCACCTGCTGAGTTGGGATCTGCCTTTTCTACAGCTCTAAAACCTACCACCTGCGAATGTTGAGATAAGCAAAGAGTAACTTCTTGGGCGCTAACAATAGATATTTGATTTTTTAGAAAGCCAAATCAAATTGAAACTTGCCCCACAGACCTACAGGAAGTGTCCTGTACATGTTTAAATGCACCTAAAGCAAGGAGTGATCGGTCCACATTTAATCTTGCCCAGTTCTGACGTTGTCAGCAAGTGATAGCTGCCTTCTGTGGCTGGCTGAATGAGAGAGTGCTGCCTGTCCCCACTCTTGGATTGCCCCAGGCATCATAGCAGAGCAATGGAGGCACTTGCTCATATGCTTATTGCTATCCCACTGAATTTAGGGGATTTTATAGTTCCTGATGTGCCCTCATGACACCATGGTAAAGTCTGAAGGCATTGTCTGCCCTGGTTTAGAGAAAGAGAACTGAAACACAAGAGGGTAAGTATCTGGCTGACAGACACACAGGAAATCCCTGGCAGATCAAGGAACCAAACCCACTTTTTCCATCTCCTCCTCTGCTGTCTGACTTCTGGCCTCCTTCCACATAGAAAGGAAGACTGTCCCAAAGCCACCCTGCAGATCCCTGGCAGAACTGGGGTTGAGCTCAGGATGTCCCATCAGTGAAAGGGACTGAATGTCCCAATCTTTGTAAAGACAACAGGAAAACACTCCGATTGTTTTGGTTTGCTGCCTGCTAATTACAAATTGGAGGAGTGAAATATAGTCTTTTGCCCTTAGTGTCTGATTTAGAGCGAGGAAGGTCATGAAAGTCATGACTGCAGTAGATCAGCAGTGAGCGCAGCCAGAGATAACCTGATGTGAAAGTAGGACAACAGTGGACTACTCATAGGGCTCCAGTGTTAAACACAGCATCACAGAATCATCAGAGTTGAAAGGGACCTCAAGAGATCATTGAGTCCAAGCCCACTACCAAAGCAGGACTGCCCTGAGCACACTGCACAGGGCTGCATTCAGGAAGGGTTTGAATATCTGCAGAGAAGACGACTCCACAATCTCTCTAGGCAGCCTGTGCCGGGGCTTTGTCACCCACACAGTGCAGAAGATTTTTCTAATATCTAAATTAAACTTCTTGTGCTCCAGCTTGTGCCTATTGCTCCTTGTTCTGTCACTGAGCACAACTGGAAACGGTCTGGCACCATCCTCCTTACACCCACCCTGCAGATATTTGTAAATGTGGATCAGGTCTCCTGTCAGTCTTTTCATCTCCAGGCTAAAAAGTCCCAGTTCTCTCAGCCTTTCCTCACAAGAGAGATGCTTCAGGCTCCCAGTCATCTTAATTGCTCTCCACTGCACTCTCTCCAGTAGTTCCCTTTCTCTCTTGAACTGGACACAGTATCCAGATGTGGCCTGACTAGGGCAGAGTAGAGGTGGACGGTCTTCTTAATGCACCCCAGAATACAAATGCTGAGCTGCGTTGTCCTCTACAGCTTCAGACAATGCCAGACACACTTTTCAGCCTGTGTAGTGAAGGAGAGAGAAGGATGAGGTCTGTAATAAAGTTAGAAACAAATCCTGAGACATGTCTCTAGCAGAAGCCTTCTAAGTGGTACAGCAGAAGGTTGGTTCCTTAAGTAGGTTAAAAACATACTGGGACCCTTAATTTCTCTGAGCATCCTTCTTGCTCCCCACATTTCCCTCACTTCAGTGGCAGAGGTCACACAGTTGCTGTCCACAACTCAGGAGCTGGCATGAGGAGCTTTGAATCCCTGTGAATAACAGCTTTATCATGTTGGAGATACAGGTAGTTTTGTTCTTTGAGTCTGCTCACTCAGAATGAAAAGGACAGTGGGAAAATCTTGTAGCTGTAGGTCTACAAGTAAATCAGAGAAAGCACCTCTGTATTTATTCAGCTTGTCCCTTGGAAAGTGCTCTCAGTAAAATGACTGCATTGATTGTCGCTATTTCAGAAAACCTATGCAAATTATATGAAAAAATACTGAATTAGTAATGGAAAAAATAATAAAGAAACTCTATCAAGTCTAACTTGGCCTAAAATTCCAGCTTTCTAAGAGCAGGCTTTAACAAAACTTATGCTTTTGTGACATTTTGTTGTAAATTCCACTGAGGAGGAGGGAGAGAAATTTGAACAAAGATTCTCTGTAGTCCTTGCGTTGTGAGACAAGATGTGAAGCTTGAGAAACTTGCAGTGAGGGTGACTTCAAGCCAGCCTGGGTGGCTGCTGTCAGGAATTCCTGTTCATCTGAACATAAGCTGCTTCCATGCTCTCCTCAGTAGCCTGGCTGGCAAACAGCTCAAAGAGCAGTAATCACTGCCGACCCAGTAAAGCACAAAAGCCTAGAGCAAAAATTTCTCAGAGCTGGGTTCAAAGAGTTAATTGTTGTAGTCTGGGCACACTTGCCTGAACTCTGGTCATCTGAGGGCCTGATTCTTGGGTGCACTCCAGGTGGCCAAGAGCCAGGGTTCAAGCAGAACCTTGGTGAAGTCAATTGAGTCTACACGAGTTCCACCTCGTCTGGGTGACTGCTTTAGGGTCATGAGCTCTTTTCCAGTAAAAGAATGGCCAGCAAAGGATTGTTCACACTGCTATTCAGCAGATGACTTGGTATAGTTCACAGATGTGAGAAAACTGAGACTCGTCCTCCAGAAACTCAGCTGAGAGGTTCTTCTTCAGCGATGACAACATCCCTTTCCCTTTGTGGGACCTCTGGCAGAACTTTTCTAGCTCAGCATGGATCTCCAGACTCTTTGTGGAATGAAGCCCATGTGCTGACCTGTAAACCAGGAGAGAGGGCTGGGAAGGTTTTTTCCCCAGTGACGGTGGGTTTTTTTCCCGTGGTGTTTAATGTATCAGAAGTATTTAAGCCCAAATGTGAATTTATGGCAAAACTAATATTTTCTAAGTATTTCAGCACATAAGAATCATCCTGTGGGTACCAGTAGGGAAGCCTGTGCCATCTTTCACTGTGGTTCCCTTAGCTGGGCTACCCTTGCTGTGCTTTCCATTGCAGCAATAAATGGTGAGTTACATATAGTGTGAATAAACTATAGATCTGGGAGAAAAAGTCAGGCAGATCCCTGCAATGCAACGGGAACGTGAACCTTAGGAACCCCAGCTCTCAACGTACAGTGCTTGTGGCGTGCCTTGGTCTCCTTCAAAGATCAACACATGTTTGCCCTAGTCATGGCAAAATATTTCAGTTAATCCAAAAGCCAATTTTCAGGCCAAAAATAAGAAAAATGAGAGATTTTTCATTAAGTCATAGAATCATTAGGGATTGGAAGGCACCTCAAACGATCATCTAGTCCAATCCCCCTGCCACAGGGCCACCTAGACCAAGTCATACAGTCAGTCAGGGTTAGAAGGAACCACAGGAGATAGATAGGACACACAGTCACAGATTATTACTACTGTCCTACTGTCTAAGATCACAGCAGGTACATTAGGAAAGTAATATTAGGAAAGCATGACAAATATAAAGTAATCCAACACTATTTTATGGGGAATTGGAATTCTGCTTTTATGTGACTTCTGGTTGTCTCCTGCTGAATCAAATGGAGAGTCATGGCAATAATTGGAGTAAGGGAGAGGGATGAATTTATTTTGGTTTTATTTTTTTCATGAAAACCACCATGACCATAGAGTGTTCCAAAGGACAACATCTTTACAAGCATCCCCAAGAAATATATGGCCAAGGTATTAATTTGTCGGTTTCTTGACCTGAAGTACCATTTAAAAAGTATTTTCTACCATTTACTTGGCAGCAAAGCAAGGAGTTGGGATAAGTTCACAGTAACCACCCCAGAGAAGGCACCGTGTGGGCCCCACTTTGGCAATTAGTTTAGTCTGGGGTTGAGCCATCCAAAACCTGCTTGACCCTTGAAAGGGAACATTTCAAGGACACTTTTAGGCAGATTTTTAATCATGGGGAAAAAACCCAAAAGTATTTGAATTATTTATCCCTGACAGCGTATTTTTAGGGTGCAGAGGTGAAAATAAACTTTATCTGTAGGAAGCCTTAGTCTGATTGAAAACCTCTCCGTATATTGGGAGCCCAGTTTAATAAGCCATCCAGACAGAGGGAGCATTCTTCTCTAAAGCCCGTTTGGCACAGCAGCCTGCAGCAAGAGCTGAGCAGGCAAATCCCATGGCAGGGGAGAGACAGCACTTTTTGACCCAAACAATGTCTAGACAGCCTGAAAACAGATAAATTAACAGGCAAGCAGCAGTGGCATCACACAGCAGCAGAGCGGTGGGTATTTGTCACCTCAGTGATGGGTTAAATGAAGATTCAAGGCTCCGGTATAGTCTTTATGAAACACAATGTACTCCAGCTGTCTCCCTCCCTCCTCCTGAGCTATTTACTGTGTTAACAGCTCCATGCAGAAAGTTCACGTTCACTGACATAGTCCCCACTTCCCATCTTCTACAGACTGCCCTAATGAGGCAGGAGGTTCAGAACAAATTAGCGACAGAATTCCCCCATCCCCTTGCTCCTGGTGCAGGAACAAACATCCTTCCCTCCTTGCACACGCTGCAGAAGCTGAACTTGGAGCAGAATGCAGCAATTCATGGCAAATGAGAGGGGAGTTGTTCAGCCTAATGGTGTAACAATATTTTTTAATGCAATTCCTGCTCGAGGATGCTGAGTTTGCTTTGCAGTCTGGCTTTCCTGCTTGAGAAAACACATGTTTTGCTATATATAGTGGGGCTGGAAAAATAACTTCCGTTACTAAAACAAGCACAAATAGTTTCAGATGACACTTTGGTAGAGATGATCTGTGATTTCATTCACTGTGTTTACTGAAAATTATGCGCACACAAATTACCTTAATGAGATGCAAACCTTGTGGTTTGCATTTAGTGCACCAGCATCGACGTTCTGTTCTGGTAGCTGCAGTGACAGTGAATTTAACATACAGAAAATAAATAATTTGTTACATCAATGCTGTCAAAATGAAAGGAGCCAAACTGTGATTAAAGCAGTTATCATTAAACCAGAGGCTGACTTCCAGAGCTGTTGTGAAAACAGCAAAAGAGCAATTTTCCTAAGTGCATTTCAAGTGATTGAGTAAAAATTGAACTTATGGTAGACTATGTTATAGAATCCTACTTAAAGTGTTTGGATGATGATACTTCATAACACAGAAGCCTTCACACAGTGCAATTTTAATCCCTTTTTGTAGCTGAGCTTGAAAGCATGTTAAAGATTGAGACATTTTCTGTCTGCAAGATCGAGCCCCATCACTCTCAAATATGACAGTGAGGAATCACAGATTCACAGAACATCAGGGATTGGAAGGAACCTTGAAAGATCATCTAGTCCAATCCCCCCACTACAGCAGCATCAGCTAGACCAAGTCGCAGAGGAACATATCCAGGTGGGTTTTAAATGTCTCCAGAGAAGGAGACTCCACAACTCCCCTGGGCAGCTCCATCACCCTCACCAGGAAGGAGTTCTTTCTCACATTCATATGGGACCTCCTATGTTCCAGCTCACACCCATTGCCCCTTGTCGTATCACTAGATGACACTGAGAAGAGTCTGGCTCCATCTTCCTGACACTCACCCTTCATCTATTTATAAACATTAATGAGGTTACCCCTCAGTCTCCTCTTCTCCAAGCTAAAGACACCCAAGCTCCTTCAGCTTTTCCTCATAAGGAAGGTGTTCTGCTTTATCATCCTCACTGTTCTGCGCTGGACTCTCTCCAGCAGCTCTGTGTCTTTCTTGAACTAAGGGGCCCACAACTGGACAAAAGATTCCAGCTGTGGTCTCACCAGAGTAGAGTAGAGGGGGAGGAGAATGTCTCTTGATCTGCTAACCACCCGCCTTCTGATCCACACCAGGATGCCTTTGGCCCTCTTGGCCACAAGAGCACACTGCTGGCTCATGGTCATCCTGATGTCCACCAGGACCCCCCAGGTCCCTTCCTCCTACACTGCTCTCCAACAGGTCAGTCCCCAGCCTATACTGGTACCTGGGGAAGTTTTGTCTCTGTGAGATTCCTTGTGTATGTAGCAGGATGGGATAAAGAGAGGCAGAAATTCTTCTATCACGCAAGATGCACGTCTTGGCTCCTGCCAAGCAATATTCTGTGCATCTTCGGTATGGCAGAAGTTGTAAACATGTTGTATAATCACATAACTGGGCTGTGACCCATTTGTTAGCAGCACAGGAAAAAAAATCCATCAAAGTCACAGATAGTCTCTTCAAGACAGGCCTCGACAGATACCCATCTGGTAATAACCTCAGACTGTGAAGTATGGATGACTTGTAAAGGTGTTAAGGAACTCTTCTTTTTATATATACAGAAATCCCTGTTTAAACTCTGCACTCATTAACTATGAAGGAACAGGAGAATGAAAGGAAAAATAATGCATTGTTTCAGAAACAGTGCAGCCCCACACAGTGCTGGGCACCCTGAAGATCTGCTCTGCGCTAAGCTTTTGTGAGACCGAAGCACAGCAGCCCCAAATGGTAATGAACCTTAACTATCTCTTGAATTTAAGTGAAGTGGTCACCACAAGTACTAAGACAGGCAGTGACAGGCTGTACTAGATATCTTATACCTGTGGTAAAGTCTCCCAATGCAGATCTTGTGCTTTGATTTGATGCAGCTGAAGGACTACAACCCATTGCTTGACTGGGGGTCTCTGTCACCAAAAGAGGTCGGGGCTGTATTCAGTCATGTCTCTTGAGCTCAGCAGAGCCTGAAGCAAACACATCATTATCCAAATGTGTTACAGGATGTATTATCAACAGCAAAGATGCCCCACTTCATGGTGTAATATCCCATTTCTCTGCGAGGACATGCAAGCCCAGAAGGGTCGTCTAAGAAGTCCTAAGAAATATCTTCTTAATAACGAGGACAAGCATGATCACTGAGAAGAGATGCATGCAGATATCTCTTCTTGCCATGAGTCCAAACCGATGTTCTTTTCAACATGGTACTATGTTCTGTTGATATTAACTTTGCTTTGCTTGGGGCTCCTTCTCAAAGCTCTTTTGGATTTGGGAAGGATGCATCATTTTGGTAGGTATCTTCTGCGGTCTAGACTTAACAAATTCTTCCTCTATTGTTATACTGCTCCACTATAAGTCACAGTACTTGTCAAAGTTATAAGGTTGCTGAATAATTTTTATTAGGCATCAAGTCTTCCCCCACCTTTCAGTTCTATAACTGAAAGCTTCATTAGATTGCAAAATGGCACCTCTGCACTCAGACAGGGCTGTGGGCAAATCAGGTTCTTTCCTTTGTTAAATGTGATTGATTTATTTCACATATAAAATGAACAGTAAATGTTCAAGTTCTAAAAAGTTATTTAACAAGTGTATGAGTGGAATGAAAATAGCTTTCTAAAATAGTGCAAATACTTATCATAAGCATATTAAAGAGACTCTTAATTTTCAGACATTACCAAATGCCCATAAATCCTTAGATATTCAAGGCACTTACATAGTCAAGCACCTGAGGAAACATAGGACAACAATTAATTTTGAGACATGCTGATTGAGCAGCACTTTGCAACCCTGAGTTCTGCAGCAATTTAGGAAGAGGTTAGGTACTGTTCCTGACAAGAGAGACAAGAGGTAGGCAAGTGAGGACTGGTGAGAGATGGTATAGCATCTCAAGTCTCCCTTCAGCCCATCCAGTAGGTACATACTAGACATCACTGTACCTCTAGAGGACTCAGAAAGGACTATGCAGACCTGGAATCTTCTAACAGACCCTTATTCAGGCAGTTTGCCAGTGACATCACTCATCAGGACTGTGTCCTTCCTTTCTTTAGCCATTTGGCACATAGCGCCTCATAGCAGCCTGCGAAGCTTAATGGGAAGAGACAGGCACTTTGCAAGACAATCCCAATCCACTTCGAAGCCTTTATCTGTTCCCTGCAGGGTGCTGTCTCTCTTGGGAGAAGCTCTGGCAGTTCAGATAAGTAACTGCATCTCACCTGCACAAAAGATAAGTTGTTTCTGGAGCAAGAAGACCTTCAAGAAGACAAGAAGGTGGGTGGGTGTGCACTTTGGGCTCAGCAGCAGCCTGGAGGGAAGACTGGAGAACAGGGTTGGAGATGTTAAGTTGCAGCTTGTAAATCAGCAGACTGCATCAAACAGAGAGTTGGAGACAAAAATAAACATGAAGGTGCAGGTAAGCAAAGGGTAGTTCCTGTTTCATACTCATTTTGCTACAGGTGTCTGGTCCAGCTCCAGAGTTGCTGTCCTCATAACCAGACACTGTTCTAATTTCCTTTGACTGCATAATAAGAGACAAAACAAAAAAAAAAAGAGAGTGAGAAGTATGTCAGAGATGAGAAAGGATCGAAGAAAAGAGAAAAATTCAGTGGAGAGAAGGTGGCAGAGGACATCTAGGGATTATGCTCTATTAGAAAAAGCTAAGAGCTGAGACTTTCATAGCAACTGAAGAGGAAAAAAAAAAAGGCACAACAAAAAACTCTGTCTCCTGTGGTGAAACTTCAGTGAAATGCTATTAAGGATAAATCTTTTATTGTATTGTCCTGCAGGCAGTCTGGTAAAAACTGTATTCTCAGCATAAATGAACTCTCCCATTATAAAAAAGGAAAGAAATGTCTGCTTTCAGTCCTGGCTCCACATAATGGCTGCTGAGATATCCACAAGGGGATATTTAGGAGCAGTAGCAAAGAGAAGTAGGTCCAGATATTTCTTGCAGAAATAAGAAGGTCTTCTGACTGAGCAGACACATCAGATGTGTTTGCCACCAGACTCCCATGGGCTAGCAAAAGATTGCAGTTCACATAAAGGATTTAGCCCAGGGAGAGGATTTAGTGGGGAAATAAGTCCCCTTGCTCTGTGATTTTCAGAACTTCTTTCAAGTTCGTGGTGGAGTTACAGCAAGGATAGACCCTAAACTGTGTGAGGAGGAGGAAGGGTTTTCAAAAGGAAAAGGGAAAAAAAAAGCTTTTTTAAATGTTGGCCCAAAACAGGAAGTCTCTATTTTAAAGAGATGGTGATGTAGTGGACTTCTGATTTAGCTCATCTGCCCCAGCAATGATTACCTAGACTAGCCAGAAGCCACTGAGTCACCCTCTCCTAGCAGGTGACATAAGCAGGACTTGGACACATGGGATGAAGACTCGGACAAACAGCACATTTAGCCAAAGGCAGAAACACAAAACCTGGGGTTTAGTTTTTACTCCTTTCTTGCTTAGTCCTTAGTAGCTTATTAAGGTGCTGCTGTAGCTTTGCCCTCAGAAGTGACACACGTGTGTGCTAAGCCCAGCAAAGCTCTCACCACCCAGCTAACTTGTAATTTTAAAGGCGTTTTGGAACTGCAGGCAAATTGTAGTCACCAAGGCCCCTCAGTTCAAGGACAGAAAACTCCTGAACAGAGTCCAACACAGAGCCATGAAGATGATGAAGGCAGTGGAACAACTCCCTGATGAGGAAAGGCTGAGGGAGCTGGGTCTCTTGAGCTTGGAAAAAATGAGACTGAGGGGTGACCTCATTAATGTTTATAAATATGTTAGGAGTGGGTGTCAGGAGGATGGAGCCAGGCTCTGCTCAGTGGCATCTAGTGATAGGACAGGAGGTAATGGGTGTCAGTTGGAACACAGGAGGTTCCACAAAAATATGAGAAGGAACTTCTTCCCAGTGAGGGTGACAAAGCACTGGAAGGGCCTGCCCAGTGGTGTTGTGGAGTCTCCTTCTGTGGAGACATTTAAAACCTGCCTGAATATGCTCCTATGCGACTTGATCTAGGTGACCCTGCTGTGGCGGGGGGATTGGACTGGATGATCTTTCAAGTTCCCTTCCAATCCCTAATGTTCTGTGATTCTATGAAGAGAATCACTCACCAGTTGTGTGTCAGCCTCAACGAGCAAGACACACTTGCTCACTCCAGTGAGGAAATGCCTCTGGAAATGGGCAGTGAGTTAATGTCTCCATCCCTGAAGGTATTCAAAGGATGTGTAGATGTTTCACTTTGGGACATGGTATAGTGGTGGAACTGGCAGTGATGAGTTCACAACTGAACTCAACATTACTGATTCTATGATTCTGGTCTGTTATGGTGGGGAGATGTCTGCTTCAGATTCAACCATTTTCTCAAAACAACAAACCAGTTAAATGTCTCTTTGCCACTGTGTCCCAGTTTTCATTCCTTTGCCAAGTAACCACTCACCTTCTAAGCTCCTCCTGTGTCTCTTCTGAAACAGCACTCCTTCTGAAATTCCTCTCAGTCAGTACTTCTGTTAACATTCCTTATAACCACCAATTATTCCACCTGCATAACCTTGCTTCCCCATTGCCCTTGTGACACCCCTGACTCTGGGAACCATGGAATGGCTAGAGTTGGAAGGGACCTTAAAGATCATCTAGTTGGTCATGTTTCAGGCACTCAGGTAATGTTTTGGAGGTTACCCTTAGAAAGAAACTTTCAGACCAGCTGTCCCGGTGCTTCCCTTTCTAATGTTTGAATAAATAAAGTGATTAAGTCACAGAACAATGTAAGTTGAAGGAGAACTCTGGAGGTGGTTTGCTCCAGTCAGGCTCAGGGCTAGCTTAAGGGTCTTACTCAGCTGAGTTTTGATAATCCGCAAGGTCAGAGACTTCACTACCCTCTGGAAAACAGCTTTGGAGCTGCTGCTCACACAGTGGACACTTCTAAGGGTGTGTCCTAGCTCCATTCTCCATGTTATTGATGTCTTCATTAGAGATGGCATGAAACACCACATCCCCACAACAGAAAATCCATATTCCCAGCTCATCAAGCCAGAGTTTTAACCCTCAGTGGAGAGGTTAACTTCTGTTTAACTACTGAAAGGCACTTTTTACATTCTTGTGGGCAGACTTTTAGTTACTTCATTCTCATTTTGAGCCTTTAAGTTTTCATGACAAATATGTACCTGTTTGTACCAGTTTATGCCTGTGTCCTATAATAATTCTTCTTTTCCTTGGGCAATCTGAACTCAAGGCCTTTTGCTGTCAGGAAGTGGCTCTTTCAGAATTTAAACAGCCTCTCTTAATCACTCATTTCAGTCATTTCAAACACATTCTTCTAATGATAGGTTTTGCACTCTCAGTCTTTGAACGCGTGACTTTACCTGAGTCATTTCTTATCCACTCCCTCCTGGTTCCAAACCCTTCCATTATTTAGGTCATTTTATCCTCACTCCTTCCTTCCCCTTAGATAAGAGATCAATTTGCTCAGTAGTTCTTCAAACATTTTTTTCCTTACCACCTCATACCTGAGATGCTGTTGCTGTTGCTATGCTGAGTAAAGTAGCACTTTATCTTTTCAAGAGAATGAAGAACCACATTTAAAGTCTTGTGCTCATTAGTTTCTGCAGCTGAAGAGCTGCTTTGTGCTTGTGTGTGTTAGTATTTCCTTAGCAGACCACGCAAGGGTTGTGAGCACGATCTCACTGCAGCTGGAGCTGTTCAACCTATAGTGTGTGTAGCTTTACACGCTCTACACTTCCACATTTACATACTATACACTTACATGTTTCATTACACATGACACTGTCCTAAATGCTCCTTTGGTGGTTATAAAATGTCCTTCTGACCAAAGCTTTCCATGTGGTGAGGTTTTTTTTTTTGTTTGTTTGCTTCTTGCTGTGTTAGGTTTTTCTTCTTCTGCTTTCCTCTCACCTTGGACAACAAAAATCGTTGTTGTTTTTTATAGCCTGTTTGATTTGATTTTTTAGGGGTGGAGCAGGGATTGCAAGGCACTTACTGGGTAGAGGAGAATTCATCATTTATCCCAAAGTAGGTTTCCTACTCTGGCTGGAGCCAGATCTTAACATATTTTTCTTTATTCAGTACAATTAGTTCTGATGCCAAGGGATTCTTGGTACATTTCCTAAGGATAAATCCATGGGAATTGCAGACACTTGCTTAAAGATGATTGTTCAAAGTGTAGAGCCCAGGGAAAGAGGCCTGAAAGTAAAATATGATCAAAATTCTGCTGCACTTAGAGCCTGCAGAGATTATGGGGTCCTGGATGTTTCAGAATCAGAGTTGGAATTAAAAATCTCTGTTTTCTAACTGAAAAATGAACTGGGACTGAGTAACACGGAGTGGCAGGCATGGACTGGCAGTAATATGCTGTAATTACAGACAATTTCCTGCACAAAGAGGGATATTTCCAGGTAATTTCTGGCTGGCCTTTAGAAACTGCATTTTGGGCATTAAAATACTCCCCTCAGATTTGATTTTAATGAATTTTAAAACTAAGTGATGTGGTAAAAGCAAAGCAAGTCACGCTCGGAGCAGTTGTCAGGTGGAACAGACGGGAGCACGCGGCTGCAGAGCAATGCTCCTGCTCCCGACCTGAACCTGGTAGCAAGGAAAGCTGAAGCTTGCTTTGAAAAGCAAAAAGGTGTGAGGAGTCCTCTCCTCACACCTTCTGATGAGTAGCACCTACAGAGTATCAGTGTTGTGATACTCCACAAGGATAAAAGATCTTCTCATGCAGCAGCAGCTGCTGTTCTCCGTTCTGCAGCCAAACATCTGTCTGCACAGCAGACGGCAAACTCCTTGGTAAGGAGGAACCTGTTAAAAACCTGCAGAGGGGAAACAACAGCAAATGAGAACTCTGGCTACGCTTGTGTTAGCATTTCTAGGCTGGGGTAGGAAGGTGCTTTCAGAGCAAACCAAAACAGATGAAGTAGTTGAACCCAAGAAAATTTTTGCAGACTCTCTGTAGCAACTACAACAACTCTCTGCTGGAGCAGCTTTGTTCAGTGGATGTGCACAGTGGGGCCTGACAGTGAGACAAGGAAAAGGCAGGTCTACAACATCTTCCAAAGAAGGGCACTTTCCTAATGTGAAACCTCACCTCAAAGCCTGTCAAGCTATTTGTGAGCTTCCCTAAGTAGAGAAAAGCACATACTGGTACCAGGTTCATCATGCCAGACTGCTTCTGCTTCGTGTCTGCCCAGCATGGGATTGGTTGAAAGTTGCTCCCAAGGCAGTACAATGCACTGACAGTTAACGGTGAGTTTGCATGTCTGGGGTGCCTGAAATGAGTTGGGCTCATGAATCCGGTCCCCAGGGAGTCACACAGTCCATGGAGTTTGTTAAAGAGAACACCTCACAGAACATCTGATCCTCCCCTACGGACTCAATCAGCTTTCGCTGCTGAGTGGAAGCTGCTCATCTCTAGGAGCTCTGAAGCACCAGACAGTTTTCTGCGATGAAGCTTTAGTGTCTCAGCACAGCATTACAGTTCCTAGTATTGGAGTTCTCTCTTCAAGATACTCTGGAAGATCCAGTGTAAGCCCAAAAAGCCTTTTACTAGATGCCTGAGCAAGGAAATAACATTGTTCAGCTATTTCCTGAACATTTGCAGAATGACCCGAGCGCGCAGATGCGGCAAGATGGTTCATCCTCTTACTCGAAGGCTATTTTAGTCCTTTGTAAGCAGTATTTTCATATTTGTGTGAGGCTTTAATACCAACCTAGACTTGTAAGCATTTAACTAGAGAGATGTAAAAGTCTGTAGGTGCTTTTTCTAAATCCTGGGAGGATTTCAGACAAATGCACTGGCCCATTTCTGAATTTTCTGACAGTGCTTTATGAACTTTACAAGAACTGACTCAAAACCATGCCTGAGGAGGGATTTCACATGGCTTAAAATAGAGCAGCACAACTAAGTGCACAATGCTGGACAATCTGAGTTAAAAAGTAGAGCATCACTGCAGCTCACCTGTTGGCAGGGCAGGTTGCACTCTCTCAGGGCCACGCTCTCTGTGGAACCTCCTCGCAATGGTCTCATCTCAGCTGCAGGGAGATTGTTGTGATTTCCAGGCTTTTCTTACTCTCTTCTCTGCCTGTACCAAGCCTGGGGATCTGTGTTTCACCATATGAAGGACACCTTGGGAAAATGAGAAAGGAGACTGATAATTATGGCAGGAATAAAATACTGCTTTGCTTTTGATTTTCAGTTTTCATTCCCATAAACTCTGCAAGTTTAATTCCCTCTGAAAGTGGTGAAACACTTGCAGTACCTCACCTAAGCTCAGAGTCTACATTCTGAAGGCAGGGTCCAATGGCACCCAGAGGAAAGGATGCCAGAGACCGAGTCTGATGAATGGGGACAAGATCAAGTGGCAGTGGTGGGCTCAGAGTTTTGCTTAAGCATCTGCAGCTTCCAGATGGATGTGACAGTGAGAAGGGGGGCAAAGAAAGAATCATAGTTTAATGTGAATGTCTCTTGTCGCTGTGGGATATGTAACCTCAAAGACCTTGTTCTCTCCAGCCAGTTACTGTGCTCTGCTTTCTATTCCCTTTCCTGCTGGGCAACCTTTGCAGAAAACCTTTTTCCAGAAGACATAATTGGGCATCAGCAGAACTGTGGAATATTTAGACAGAGCATGAATATGGTTTTGCCCTTTTTTAGTGTGGCCATACATAGCAGAATGGTTTTTTCTCCTGTGTGATTTTTAGGAAGTGGAGACCAGGTTTGTGAGTGTGAGAAAAATCCAAGCTAGTTTCTGGAACTCCAGTTAACGTAGATGATTGTTTCACATTGAACCATAATTGTGCATAAAACACAGAAGCCTTTGCTGGTTAAATTTTTGGTGGAGTCGTTACCATCAGTTTATAAAGTAGCCCTGCACCTGAATTTTTATTCTCTTCTCTAGACATGATGAAAAAATCCGGTCCTGCTCTCCTGGTATATTTTGAGATGGCAATTTTTCTTTTTCTCTCTCATGTTCATCATAGAGGCAGTGTTCTTCTGGAAGAAGTCTAGAGCACAAGCTTTGCTAGAGGTTTCAGTGTTGCCTAATAAAACTGCAGAGAGCCCAGCTGAATTCTTTACCAGTACACAGTTCACGGATAACTGAAGGCATGTAAAACACCAAGCACTAAGGGACCATTTATTCCAAGCTAGAGATAGGATCCAGTTAGTCAAGTTATCTAGAATTTTACTAGTCATTTGTGTGGGAAAACTTAAGTCCCAGGATACTGGAAGTACAACTGAGAAATTATGATGAAGGACATTTCACATCTGAAAGAGCTTAAAGCACAGAAACCAAATGGGCAACTTTCCTCTCACTCACTCTGTTCTCAGGAAAACTTTTCAAAGACACATTTGGTACCTTAGTGCTAAAGCAGTGCCAGAGCACACATGAGAGTCTTGGATTTACCCAGAGCAACTAATGAATTCTCTACTAGGAAAAGAATCTTTTCAGTTCCGTCGGAATTAATTCATTGAAAAAACCTCGAGTTTAAATGGGGAACACAGGCTCAGATAGGTGGAATCTCCTCTGAAAGTTAAGCAAGGGTAATTTTTTTTCTCTGCTTACAGCTCAGGTGGATTAACAGAGGCATATGGAGAAGATCAAATATACCTTGAAATAATGGCTGTATAAATCTGCAGACTAAATCTCTCGAGTGCTGGACAAGAGATGGGGAGAGAGTGAACAGAAAAACGTGGAGATCATTTACTGAGGGGATACAATACTGTAAAGCCAGAGGGGTTCTAGGATCTTCAATATTTTATAAGAGGAAGCTTAAAGCTATTTTAATAAATCATTGAGGCCAGTTTTTAAAAAAATGTAAATGTACAACTGTGCACACAAACTGCAAATGCAAATCACCACAATTGGGCAAGCAAATCAAATAACTGCATGCAAATATGCCTACTCACTCCTGCCTGTGTCTACAATGGTAGTAACTGTGCATGCAAATGAGCTACACACTTTGTACACATAAAGGTGCAGCTTAAGTGGCATATGGCCTGAAAATATGGCATCTAATGTAACAAAAGAGGGAGAAGGAAATAGCAAGGGATACAGCGTTAGCTGTAAATAATAATATGGAGTGTACACAAACACACGCGCACGCGAGTCTATAAACATGGGATTGTGAAAATCAGAATCAACTCTCATTGGAAAAGACCTCTGGGATCATCGAGTCCAACCATCTACCCTACCTTACAAGTTCACCCCTAAACCACATCCCTCAACACCTCATCCAAATGATTTTTAAACACATCCAGAGATGGCAACTCAGCCACCTCCCTGGGAAGCCCATTCCAGTGCCTGACCAGCCTTTCTGTGAAAAAAATCTTCCTAATAGTCTAAACCTATCCTGTTGTGACTTGAACCCATTCCCTCTTGTTCTATCACTAATTGCTTGTGAGGAGACCAGCACCAACCTCTCCACAACATCCTTTCAGGTAGTTGTAAAGAGTGATGAGTTCTTCAAACTAAAGAGCCCCAGCTCTCTCATTCTTTCCTCATAAGATTTATTCTCCAGGCCCTTCACCAGCTTCGCTGCCCTCCTCTGCACCCGCTCCAGCACCTCCACATCTCTCTTGTATTGAGGTGCCCAAAACTGGACACAATACTCAAGATGTGGCTTCACCAGTCCTGAATACAGGGGGATGATAACCTCCCAACTCCTGCTGGCCAGACTATTTCTAATACAATCCAGGATGCCATTTGCCTTCTTGGCCACCTGGGCACACTGCCGGCTCATATGCACCTTCCTGTCAATTAGAACCCCCAGCTCCCTCTCTGCTAGACAGCTCTCAAAATACATCGGTCTTTTGAGTACTTAAAGAACTGATAGGACATGGGACACTCGGAGTAGGCACGTGCCCAAGCTCATACAGCTTCCCAAGAGACCATGCACCGTTCACAATACAGGCCCAGTATGGCTTTTCATCTTCTCACTCATTTGACCCAACAACACTCTCCTTGAGGAGAAGATGGAGTTCACTCACTTAGGCTTGCACAGGCTCAAGGTGACATTGTCAGCAGCGCTGCCCAATGAATGTCAAAGGTGGTGGTTTCTTGAGAGACGTGGACAGATGTCTGCAAGGAAAAAGGCTTTATAACTCTTCTGTCTTTGAAAAGCATTGATTTTACTTCAGCTACCTTCCGTTGCGCTTTGGAGCTCACCAACGCAACCTCATTGCTTTTCACTGTTGGGCTGATTTGGATTTAAACGGCACTATAGTGCATTGGCTGGCAGGTAGGATGGATGGATAGATGGGTAGACGGACAGATGGATGGATAGATGGGAGGAAAGGATTCTAACCTCAACTGTATCACTGAAGTTAAACCTGTGTTGTATTTGTAAAGCACTCAGACCTTTAACACAGTTGTTAGCAGATTAATGAGATGCACAGACTGACCTTTTATTTGAGATTTTCCAGGCAGAGAAACATAAAGTGCTCGGCATGAAGAGCAGACTGAGTTGCGATGACAGCAAGCCCCCTCAGTCACTCCAGGCTTCAGCATGCTCACAGATACAAAACAATGAGCACAAGTTGCAGAACAGAATTAAATGCTGATTACATTTTGATTCAGTCCCTTTTATGTGCCGCACTCAAACTGCCACAAGAGCAAAGATCACTGGCCACTTGGTGATTCAGTATCGCTTTCACAGTACTCATGGCTTTGAAGAGATGCTTAGGTCTTAATGATTCAGAGACCAGGCTGGAATCACAAGAGCCAGACTGGCCTATGGGCATCTGAAACACATGGTTGCATTAGGAACCTTGATGGAAGGTGGAAAGATGTGAAAAAACAACTGTCTCCAGCTTCTTCAGTGTTTTGTTTTCTGGTTTTCCTTTGCACCTCAGAAAGGCAGATGAGGTTCTGCCCTTACCCGCACATTTCTGCATATTCACTGAACAGACTCACGAGGAGCTTTTACCTGGCCACACCTTAACCTCCATGGATGCAGCTGCCTGAGAAAGGCTCTAGAGCAGGGGTCCTCAAACTTTTTAAACAGGGGGCTGGTTCACTGTTCCTCAGACAGTGTTGGGGGCCAGGCTATAGTTTGTGCTGCCTGGCTTGTCCTGCCTGGGAGCTGGAGGGAGGGAGGGAGAGACGGGGGAGCTGCCCAGGCCAGCAGTGCAGTTGGCAGGAAGAAGTCATCTGTGGCTGCTCGCCGGGGGTTGGGAGGGTGTAAATACCAGCAGACCAGCAGGAGGACACGTTGGAGACCCTGGGGGGCCACGAGCGGGGTTTGAGGACCCCTGCTCTAGAGGATGGTACTTCAGTGGGAAATACAGGTACTGAAAATAAGGGAATAGTTTGGTGACCCTTTTAGGCATCTTGCTGACTCCTACACTAGAAATGTGTTGGTTTTTTTTCCTCTAAGCCTCAGCCCTGTTTGCCTCTTTTATTTTTTTCAAATGTCCTAATCATCTGAAAACCAGAGACAGAAACTGTGAGGATGTTTCTGTCATGTGCCTGCTTTGGCTCTGTCCATCCTGTGACACAGCCCCTCTGCTTATGACTAATATCCTAATTGTCTACTGCTTTATTTCAGAGCAACACAGAGTTTTGAAGTTAGCTTTGGCCCAGGTTCAGAGCACATATTTCCCCTTACAGTTCTGCAGAGCCTTACAAGCTAGAGCAATGGAAAGTTGGAGCTACTTCTCACACGTCGAGTGTAGGTGCCTGTGCACACATTAAGAGAGCACTCACTTTTCAGTGCGTATCGAGGCTCAGCAGATTTAACATTTAAGAAAAGAAGACATGTAGTGCCTAATGGGTTTTTACTAAACTTCAAGGTGAATTGGGAGCACATTCTGACATGCAGCATTGCACAGGCTGCTGCAGCTGCCTGCTGAGGAATGGGCAAATGTGTGCAAGCTCACAGACCAGGGCTTTTACCTGACTTCAGACTGAGCCTCTGGGGGCTTTGGGGGCTTATCCCAGCACCTGGTGGGGTTATCGAGGGAGTTAGGAAGACTTGGATGCATCTATACAATAGAATTACTCGTAGGAGCAGCTGTGTTGGTAGAAATAGGTATTTCCATACCAGAATGGGTTTATTTTACACATCCCTCCTTCCTGTCTCTCATACACAAATAAATCACAGCAAACCTTTATGCACAGACTGTTTCATTCTAATCAGATTTTGTGTCTATTGGGGAAGTCACAGATTTATGCAAAGGCATGCTCGATGGTACTCGAGGATGACTTTGAAATGCACCTTAAGAAACACGTTGGGCATCTTTGTCACAGACTTGTATGCAGGAGCTTTGCCTCAGCTGACAAACTATACTTCTTCCTGTTGCAAGTAACAGTCAAGAATTCAACTTGCCCAAGCAACTAGAGATAGTAAGAAGAGGCAGGACAGAGATACCCACCTCAGCCTACCCTGATTGCAGGGCAGTGAGCCCAGAAGCCACCACAGCTACTAGAGGTGACAAGAGAGGACAAGGATGTGCTTTGGGGTTTTTTTTACAGGCTTTTCCATTCAGCTGGCTTTGATACCATCTACCCTCAGGTACTTTGGGAACAAGCTAAAGTAATGTCAGAGCTGTTAGCAGTTGCTTTTCAGAACTCCTAAGGGACAGTGAAGGGCCAGAGGTATGGCAGAACAGCAGTGCAGCACCCACTGGAAAGCAGGAGATGAAAAACTGGTAAATCACAATCTGGCAAATAAATTTTAGCTTCTGGAAGGATTCCGAAATGAGAGAATGAAACCATTTGTAAACCCACAGAAGATAAGAAGAAAATAAGTAAGCACAAACATGCAGTTACTGGGAACAGATGATGTCAAACCAAGCTCAGTTCTTTCCATGACAGGGTAACAGGCTCAGAGATAGAAGAGAAACAACAGTTGTCCTGGCTTGTTTTAAACAAGTCTTTTGACTCTGACTCATGAGATGTTCTCACAGGCAAGCTAAGAAACTGCTCTAGGTCTAGCTGCGTTTGGTATTTCTGAGAGTGTCCTGGAGTGTGAAACAGGAAATTCTGTGGAAGACACGAGGACCTGTACGTGTACAAACCAGAATGCTCTCCAGTAAACTGCAAGGCATTGCTACAGCTTTATTAGCAACAACCCAGATCAGAAAAAGAGTCAGCTAACCTTGATTATCCACCAGCTTCTTTTAATGTTGATCTAGGTGTATCACAGAACATTAGGGACTGGAAGGGATCTTGAAAGATCATCCAGTCCTATCCCCCTGCCACAGCAGGATCACTACTCTGCAGTGAAATATGGACAAGTACAGGCTCCAGAAGTACTTGGTGTGTGCTGTGCCACCCAGACTCATGGGCTTAATGAAATCTAGGTTAAATCCCCTAACAGATCAGAGAACAATGTCTTGTCTCCTCATCACAAATGTAGAGCTTGCTAGCACAGAGCGAAAGACAAAGTCTTGCACACTTTACAACCAATTCCAAGTTCCTGTGGGATTAGTTAATTATTCTTTGCAATAATTAAGGCACAAAGTATTGATATAAGAATCTCCATTTGTTTATAGTGTGAGGATTCCCTTCCCCCAAGGCTGGAGAAAGTTGTGAGTACATTTGTACTCCAAGGCTGCTGTTCTCCAAAGGGAGACTGTTTGGCCGAGAATGAAAGCCATCTCTTCGCCGTGGCAGGTTTGGCTATATTTAGGCAGCAGTTGGAGGCCCTCAGGAGCTACCTGATTACATGTTGGAACAGCTTCATTCTTCACAAACTGGCACCAAGCCAATGAGTCCTGTAGGAAGACTGATGTTTTAACTAGACACATCCATCTGCAGAGCAGCTTTATAAATACACTGTTCTCTAGGTCTGGACTGCATGTGCATTTATATCTCTGATTTTCTTGAATGGTCAAGGGACACCTGTGATTTTGGTTCCAGGAACCCAAAAAGTATGACAGTGGAATTCAGGCTCTGTCTTTCATGTACTAATTACCTACAGCATTCATTGAGGGTCAAGTAAGATCTAATAGTAGAAGGAAAATAGTTGCAGTTTGTAAGCATCCGACAAGGTACTGCTCAGAACATCTAGCCAGGAAAAAAAGCAGCCTCTCAGAAACTGCAGACACTAAGAAATGCAAAAAAAAAAATGTGCAGTGGCTGGAGTAATAAACCCAGCTACCTCACATAAAGACCACAGCCTTGAAGTCATGACCATGGACATGAGGGAACGTCACACAACTGGCTCTGCAGCTGCTGGTTACAAATGCACCTCCCTCCTTCACAGCCCTGTGCCAAGGCTTCTGTCCTGATGCAGACATGAGCTGATCTGACCAGTCCCCACACAGGGAGCTACAGGGCAACAGAGAGTGGCTGTCAATGGTGCCCTCCTGAGTGTCTCTGCTCATGCCACCATGATGGAAAAGGCTCCTATTGGTGGCTCACTTTAGTGCTCCTAGGTCTGTTGATCTTTCTCTTTCACCTTCTCACCCTTTCTATGATCTGATACAGGACTTGGACTCTGGGAAAGGGACCTTGGAGGCTGATACCCAGTCACTGACTTGGCTCACAGAGTGTGTTCTAGCATGAAAGCCAAGGGCCACTCCAGGTTTACTGGGAATGGGAGGTGCAGATTCTCAGCAGAATTTTGGAAAGAGAACTGCCTTTGTCAGTCTGCTTCACAGCCAGCAAATGGGAGGGAATAGCCCTGAGAGTCTAGATTCTTCCTGACACAAACATCAGTTGTACATGTGAGCTTCTGGAGGTTCAAACATTATGCAATCAGTTACATTAGGAAATACAATAATTAACAATCACCAATTTGAAGGTCTCCAGTACACATAAAGAAGACAATTTTGAAATATTTTAATTATACCTTTTAAAACTGAGCTTATAAAAGCAGGTTGCAGATTGCACCTGGCTTCAGTTTGATAGGTGTTACTGTAAGGCAGAGGCTTGGATTCTTCAGAGAAACACAAACATGGTGGTGGAGACAAAGTGCTTGTAGGAGCCAGGAGGAGGTTTGGATGTGATGTATTTGCAGCACCAGCAAGCAAAATAGGGCAGCATATGCTGCAGGACAGCACTGCTGTTCTTCCCTCTGGGAGTGCTCTCAACACTCAGAAGTCATAAGAAAGCAAATAATCTTGGCTTTCACTGCAGGCAGTATCAAAGGCATCAGACCCAAGACTGCCATGATATAACATCTGGGCCACTGTGCCTATGTGCAGCAGCCTCTTGGATAATGAATGCTGAAAGAGAAAGGGTCTTGCATGCACAAGTGCCTAAAGAGGGTTAAATAGCACTTAATTTCAGGTTTCTCTATCTGAACTTGTTGGCTGGACTTTTTTTAGTCAATGGACTGTGGCACTTGGTGCCATGGTCTAGCCTTGAGCTCTGTGGTAACGGGTTGGACTTGATGATCTATGAGGTCTCTTCCAACCTTGGTAATACTGTGATACTGTGATACTCTGACTTGGTTTAGGTAATCCTGCTGTTGCAGGGGGATTGGACTAGATGATCTTTCGAGGTCCCTTCCAATCCATAATGATTTTGTGATTCTGTGGCAAGCACACCTGCAGGGTGTGATTCATCCAACCTCTTTGGGTAGCCAGCTGAAGTATTTAGCACCCTTGAAGGGTCTATTTTTTTTCTCTTAATAAGTCAAAAAGAGATTGAAAAGACTGTTTGCATAGGGCTGCCCACACTGTGGACATCTCTGAGTGAGATTAGTCCCAGCTAGAGGAGAGCAAAGGGAAAATTGCAAAACATTTAGCAGCATCCTGTTAATTTATTCTTCTAGTTTTGCACAACTACAGCCCTCAAACATCCAGCCACAAGGTCTGTTTTTTAAATTAGCTGAATTTTGTCCCTCTGTGTGCGAGACTCTGAAATTGCAAAACCACGGTGCTAGCTCTCTGGATGTGTCATATGTTAGTTTGCAGCAAAGAGTTTGGAGAGTTACTGAGTGGAGTTCCCCATCATGTCTTTCATAAATTCTTCATTAACTATTGACCATGAGTTTACAATACAAGGTATTTTAGAGAGGACACAAGCTGCAAAGGTTAGATGAGCTTTGAGCTCTGTAATTGAGGGTCCTGCTGTTTGCCAAAGGGTAGCTTGAATGTCTTTCCAAAGGTGGTATCAACAAAACTTTCACTGACATGACAGCTGACAAGAACAACAGCCTCATCACCTCAGTCCATCCCAGAGCTGCCCACAGCACTCAACACAAAAAGCCATCAGTCTGCTGCCAAGCCATTTCCTACCTGTCGCCTTTCAAATGGATTAAGTCCTGTGATGGTCATGTCTTCTCATTAGTCACTAGTTACACTGGCAGGTATTTTGTTCCCACAGCTTCTCCAGAGGAGAATGGTTGGCATTGATTTTGCTCCTCCTTTTCTGTAATGACACTGGCTGGTCACACGCCACTAACCTTCCTGCATTCTTCTGGGACAGGTACTCACCTTGGCAGGGCAGTGTGCCTGAATTCAAGACTGTTTTCACACACATCCCCAACTGTCTTCACCTCTCAGTCTTATTTTCTCACTGTTGTATCTCAACACGTGAAACCTCTAGGCTCAAGGGTTATCTCCTATTTGCTGATATTGGGATTTCTTCCAGTGCCTACCCAGCTTCTGTGAGCCCCTGTAATTCTGTCAGTATTGTCTTTTCAAAGGTGTTTTGTCTGGTCAAATACACTAAATGCAAAATAAAAAGCAAAACCTGCATGCAGTTTGAAAATAAGAATGCAGAAAGCAGTAGGGCAGGAACAGCACTGCCAGAGATGGAGTAGCAGCAGGGCACCTTCTCTGTTCCTTCTGTAGGGATCCGAGTTAGCAAGGGCTTCATTCTAACGAAGGCGATGGACGTGCCCTACGAGCAGTACAGTAAAAATCTCTAGTAGGAAACATGGGCCTCTGCATAAGCTGGTTTTAAACTGCAGCACAGTACAATATCTTTGATCTGGTAGTTCCAATCAAAGAGCAGAGACTGAAGGATGATACAGTGTTCCTCCAAATATGTTAATGACTGCTGCAAAGGGAAAAGGAATAATCCATCCTCTAATGGGAAGGATAGAAAAGGCTGGGCTATGCTTTAACACCTTAGGTATGAGGGAAAAGTTTCTTCTAATAAGATGGAGAGTTTATAGCATTCAAATAATGGGAATGGGCCAGACAGGTGCTGTTGGAAAACTGCTGGCTCTCTTGGAATGGTTGGTACTAAAATTGCTTTGCTTCCTGCTGCAGGCTGGCTCTGCAGCCTCACTGGGGGCATCCTGCAGTGCTTGAGTGGCTGCAGGCAAAGCAATGAGCCCAGGAACTTTTGCCTGCCTAAGTTCACATGTGCTGGGCTGTGCTGCTGCCTCCCTCCATCCATCAAGGTGCCCTCTAACAGAGCCTGAAACTTGGACATAGACATAAACACATTTTCCTAGTGTTGTTGCTCTTGATTGTCAGGGCTTTTCAGTCACTGCAACTTATTGCAATCACGGGAGTTTCTTCAACGTTCGAGCAGTCTCCCACTTAACAGCACAGAACTTCATGCTTTCAATAGCAAGTCTCATGGTATCTCAGGGGTTTGCTTTTTCAATGTCCCAGACACCAGATTCATGCATTGCAAAGCAATCATGTCTTTCATTTTCATTTCTAGCACTCAAAGTTACGGAAAGAAGCCTGAAAAGATGAAGTTCCAGTACCCTTACAGCTCAAAAGAGAGAGGCAAATAAAAGGAATTCAAAGTACATCGGTTTAAGCCAATCTCATTATTTTTTTTCCCCCCAAGGCCTGGATCATGATTTTTGAGAACTGTCATTTGGAAATGCTGGAAACATAAAACTCTTAATAAGGAACAGGGGGACTCACTGAGAAGCATGAAGAAAGACACAAGATTTGTTCACTACAGTAAAAATGTGAACATTAGAGGATCGAAGAGGGAGACTTATTAAAGGCTAGCAAAATTCTATTACTTTCTGACTTAACAAGTCAGCTGCACAGTCTCTGGTGGCTTCACTGCACATCTCTTTGTTACAGTATATTACCTTTAATTGCACTATCAGCCTGATGGCTTGAACGTGACAAAGTAATTTTGTTTACTGGAGAAAGTGAAGGGTCTTTTGAGGCTATCGAGAGTTTGAGATCTGTTAGCAAAAAGAAACAGGTCAAACCAATACAGATGGAGGACAAATGCAAAGTTTGTATTCAGGGCTCATGGCCTGGTTTATTTTGCACCTGTGCTGCATCCTTGTGGCTTAAGTTGCTACCAGAAAGCACTTTTTCCTGACTTAAGGAAGAGCAAATTTTGATGATAAAGAAACAATTATGGAATTAATTTGTTTTTTTAAACCCACCCTAAATATAAGCTTTTCACAGAATGACAGAACATCAAGGATTGGAAGGGACTTCAAAAGATCATCCAGTCCCCATGCTAGAGCAGGATCACCTAGATCAAGTTGCACAGGAACATATCCAGGAAGGTTTTAAATGTCTCCACAGAAGGAGACTCCACAACCCCACTGGGCAGCCCCTTCCAGTGCTCTGTCACCCTCACTGGGAAGAAGTTCCTTCTCATATTTATGTGGAACCTCCTCTGTCCCAGCTCACACCCATTGTCCCTTGTCCCAACATTAGATGCCACTGAGCAGAGCCTGGCTCCATCCTCCTGACACTCACCCTTCACATATTTATAAACATTAATGAGGTCACCCCTTGGCCTTCCTTTCTTACAGATGTTTTTCTTGTTTAATGAGCTTGGCTAGCAAAAACATATAATCAAACTTCTGTTGATGCCCCAAACAAATAGCATAGTTTCAAGTTACTGAGTAACTGGCTGCTGATAGTTCACTGCTGATAGTTTTCAATTCCCCTCATAACTGATCTGTATCACATTTAAATGCCAAGACAAAGAATCCTGTTGCCTATCCCTGTTGATGGATATGTTATTATATATGTGCCTTGAGAAATGCCACATATAGAACACATGCTATATAACAGTGAGAGGTTTTACATTCTTTAGAAACTGAAAATCCCACTGGTGGGTTGGATTAGTTGACCTTTGGAAAGGCTTTCCAACCCAAACTCTTCTATGATTCTTTCATTCTACTCAGTGCAAACTGCCCCCTTTAGGTAACATACCCTGAACAGATTGAATGAGGAAACAAGTGGTTGCAAATATTTTTCCTTAAAATATTCTTGTCAATTTTTAACTCAAGACAATCTTGTATTTGATTAAAGGTTAGCATGAGTAAAGAGATTTGTTCAGTTTCATTAAAGAATCACAGTGTTTGGTGTTTACTTGCAGTACTACCAAAGGCATGAAATGCAGCACTGCCTAAAAGTGCAGAGGCTCCTCATTCATGGCAACACACAGGGTTTGGAGATTAAGTGATCTTTAGAAAGACAGTATCACAAATTGCAGTAAGAGAGATCAGAACAGAACCTTCTCAAAGCTTTTCATGTAGGAAATCAAGAATATTTCTAATGATTGCTTTACTCACTGGTCTTCTCTGGTTCAAAGATTTAAACAATATTTTCCTAGAAACAGCTTTGCTCCTAAAAATGTATCACAGAATCAGCTCTCGTTGGAAAAGACCTCTGGGATCATCGAGTCCAACCATCTACCCTACCCTGCAAGTTCACCCCTAAACCACATCCCTCAACACCTCAAGATCTTTAAACACATCCAGGGATGGCGACCCAACCACCTCCCTGGGAAGCCCATTCCAGTGTCTGACTGCCTTTTCTGTGAAAAAAGGTTTCCTAATATCAAGTCTAAACCTACCCAGCTACATAAACCTTCTGTAGCTAGTAAATGGGTAAGAGGTTACTTAAAATAATCTAGTTTATGAGTAGTTCCTCTAGGCTCAGTCCTGCTTAGAGTAGCTGAAGGAGAACTCCAAATGCAAGCGATGTGTAATCAGGTTCTAGTGATTTCAGACAGAGCCTGATGAGGACAAGTGAGTGTGAAATAAAGTTGTTCCAGAAAAGCTAGAGGAGGAAGGCAATGGACTTAAAGGCAGTCGTGGTAGAGACACACTGCTGGATTTGCCAGGGATTCTCAGTTTGCCCAGCTCACCAGAGGTTGAGTGCAGCTGTTTGGATAGAGTTAGCAGTGAGGGTACATGAGGGCCACCATTAAGCTTTCGATTATAATATTGAGCAGCTACAGTTGAGTGGAAGTGTACCCTGATTCTGTAATAACTGAGTTTATAACTGCAGTGTCGACACCAACACTGCATAGATGTTAGAAGACAGGTGACCCAGTCTTTCCCAGATCCAAGAATGCTTTTTCCCAGATTCAGTGGGAAAAGAATGGGTTTCTGCCAGTCCCTAGCACTGGCTCTTTTACAGACCATCTTTGTAAATCAGAAACCAAGAAGCCCCTCATTGCAGATGTCCTAGAATGAAGAACACAGTATCAATGGGATTTCCATGGGTGATCACATGGGGTGATCACCTTAAGAAATGGGGTGATGCAGGCCTTGACATTTAGCTGGGAGCAGAGAAGACTTGTCTTGCTTCTGTCAGACTAAGGCGTAGACGTTGCTCAGCAATGTTCAAACCCAAGAATGGAAAATGTAACACAAGCTACTACTGAGGCAATTGCTTGAGGCAGAGCACAGCTACCACAGCATCACAGAACGTTAAGGATTGGAAGCGACCTCGAAAGATCATCTGGTCCAATCCCCTTGAAGAATCAGAAACTGAAGCCCAGATTCCTTCAGCCAAGATTGTTCTATGCAGTGGCAGGTATTTGTATTCCTAAAATTGCCTGACCCGCATTTTCAAATAGACCTGGAAAAGCAAAGGAACATGTAGGATAAAGCAGCTGGAAATAGAAGACACTGCTCCTCTTGCTCCTGTGACCAAACTGCGGCTTGTGTGCACAGCCACCCCTCAAGTTCCCCCATCGGAGGTGCTGCTGCGTTTGCGCTGAAAGACCACAAAATGCTCAAGATTTACATGAACATGCTTAAAAAAATGCTGTGGCAACATGGCCTGCACAGAGCAGCTCTATGTTTGGCTACCCGAATTAGATTTAATCTGGCTCCCCCAGCGGTAATAATAATATAAGATGCTGTAAAAAGTCTCCAGTTGAATCTCTGTATTTACTATGAAAGTCGCTGTGTCGCCGGGACACTGCAAAATTTTAATATTTTCAGCAGGCAAGTAATACATCTTGTCTAGACACCGGAGGAATTTTCAGACACAAAATTGTTTTAAATGCTAAAACAAATAACACATACTTCACCTCCCATCCCTACCAGATTGTGGAATGTCATTTACTTTAAATTTGCAGCCAGACATCGCATAGCCAGAGAAATTGCCTGTAAGAAAAATAGGCTGACACTTATCACTGCATTCCAGTGGGACCAGGGGGTGATGTCAGCTCTCTCTCTTTCTCCCAGACAATTGAGCTTCCTACAAATCAATAAAAACAAGGTTTATTGGTATGTTTGCTTTATCACACTTGAGCCACTTTCATTGTCCTAGTGACAAAGTCTTCACAAATTGAATCATTAAACACAGTAATTGTGTTTCAAATACATTTCAGAGATGAGGAAGGCAAGAGGGGGGTGTAAAAGATTATTTGCTGCCATATTTATGGCTGTAGAATTTAGATTTGTAACAGGTTGCCACATCTGGGCATGTTCCTGTGCGACTTGGTCTAGGTGATCCTGCTGTGGCAGGGGGATTGGACTGGTTGATGTTTTGAGGTCCCTTCCAATCCCTAATGTTCTGGGGTTCTGTGATCTATATTTTATTTTTCAATAAGGAAAAAGAAGCAGGGGGAGGGGGCAGAGGAGGGGCTCCAGTAAGTGGAATAAGCAGTTGTGCTCCAATTCTGACCATCTAAACTTTTAATATTTTGCTGAGAGGATGTTATATAAGGAATTTCTCAACAGCTCCTCACACAAAATGTCAAACTTATTTTAAATTTTTTTTTTATAAATAGATGGGCTTAGAATAAAAAATAAATTGCACCCTGGAGTCAGGATCTAAGGACTGGTGGTTAAAATAATACCTTGCTCAGTGTTGCTCAGTCCCTTACGCAAGCATGTAAACTCATTTCGCCCCAGCACTCTTTAAATCTTTGTCACTCTTTGCATATGTGGCTGCAATTTACATGCCACCCACATTTAAAGAGGTATTGACATTTTCAAGTCAGCTATTTTAGCCCCTGGATTTAAAATGGTATCAATCACACTTTATTTCTTCACTTTGGAGCTCAGGCCTGTATTTGTCACACACCCACCTCTCTCGGTGCAGCCCAAGAGGCGTTTAAAAGCCATGCATTTGCATATTTATCAGCTAGTCAGCTCTCTTGCAGTCATGGATTATTTAACCCTCGTAGGGATGGTGCCGGGTCCCCCAAACGACTGCGGCGTTGGGCACCCTGTTCTCACAGTTGCTATGCAAGCACAGCTCGTGGCTATCTGGAGGATGCTGTACCAGACACAGGCACATCCCACGCACCTCTCCAGCATTATTCAGCAAAACCGGGTGTGACTGGCATCGCGGGCACTGGAGAGGCCGCTGTCGACGCTGGTGTGTCAGTGGTATTGTTCTGCGCTGAATGGCGCTGACCTGGGCCAGGCAGGGTTAGGTCAGCGGCAGGCCAGGGCGAGAGAGCTCATAAAAGTTCCACATGCTCCACGCCTGACTTGGAAGTAAATCGGGGTTGCCCGAGACAATAGCATTTGCTCTTTTGTCTTAACCAGCTCCCTCAGGAGTGGCGACAGGGAGAAGAACAGGAGAGGTTCTGCTGATAGAAAAGCCGGGCTCAGCAGCATCCACACAAACACTGGCTAAAGAGATGCTGTGCAGGTTAGCACTGGGAACATCATCTTCCCTTTATCGGGTTCCCTGTGTGAATTGCAGAACATTTCTCCCTCCTATCTTTTCATCTTGTTGGATTTTTCTTACTCAGTTAGTCTGAAATGAAACATAATGATGCTTCTACCTGTAGTTCCCTTCCAGCACAGTGGTACCTGAGCTTTCCACATATTATACATTTTCTATTTTATCACTGAAAATTAAATCTAGAAGGCAACAATGTCCAAGGACAGAATCCTACAAGGACACTGAAGTGCTTTCTCCACTGCACTGACTCTTACGATGAATGGTGGAATGTTCAGCAGGAGCCTCTGTTCTTCCAGCTGTTCCAAGTCATTCAGGACCCTTCACCACGTTACACTGATGCTGTCATCAAGCTATTAGCAAGGAACTGCCTTAGGAAACAGCAAACCATGCCCAGTGCTCAGCACATTCAGTAGTGGGAGAGCACCAGGTAGAGTGTTTGCCATCACTGTCCCGTTTTCTCTAGCAGCAGAGCTACAGCTATGGCCTGATGTGACACCCAAACCTTTGACAGGGGTTAATTCAAACTTCCCTTACACAACACATGTCATAAGTTCAGGAGCTATGGGTGTAATTTTTGTTCTTGAGCCACTTGGGCCCATCGCAAATCACAGAAGCAGTTTGTACCTCAGCTGAGTGTTGTGTTCTACATGCCTCAGGAAGGGAGTGCACAGTCAAGGACAGCCTGGCTACTCTCTGCCACTCTCAGCTGCTTTTTGGAAGCCACTGCAAACAGGCAACACATTTGATACCACTGCATCTATAGCTACAGCTCTGTAATGGTCACCATCAGCCCAGGCCCAACACAGTCTGGACTGAAGGAACTACTTCATGGTATCCTTGAGAGAATCCTTCAGGTTTGTTTTCCCTGAAAGATCGTAGCTCCTCTTGGTTGAGTCAACCTGATTCTTCCCTCTTGCAGTTTTTGAATTAGGTTAATGCTTAGATTCAATGATCTGAGATGTCTTTTCCAACCTAAACAATACTATGACTCTATTACCTGTATACAGAAATATTTACTCTCATTCCTTTGTGCATGAACGTAGGAAGCTGGAGATCAGTTTGCCTTAATGTATAGGTAGGAACAAAAAACTGGTGCTTTTCAGTGACACTATTTCTTCTTGAAACGGTATCATCTGACACTGAAACAGTCTTCTATGTGCTCTGTCAGAGAGCTGTTGATTTAAAGACAGTGGTTAGTGATCCACTTTGATTCTGCCAGTTAATTGTGGACAGGACTGACAGAATTGTTTGGTGATCTTCTCTCTTTCCAAGGTACTTCTTGAAGAAGGAAGAATTTCCTGCTATATGTTTGAGGTCTACTCCTTAGTGGCTTCTTGGCATCGTTTTGAGCATCTCATGTGTAAGGGAGTGTCCACAGCCTGCCCTGCTTTCATCCAGAGCAGATGATGCAGTCAGCAGCTGAAGACCAGCTCTGTTTCTGCAGCTGGAGGAACAGTGACAGAGTGGTCCTGTTGTCACAGTATCACAGTACATTAGGGATTGGAAGTGACCTCGAAAAATCATCTAGTCACTGTGTTACTCAGAACAAAATGCCACCCATTGGCACTAACTACAGTGAAAACCTCCCTGAAATGTAGAGGGGAAGGATATGCACATATTGTTCATGTGTATGAAAAAATATCCCCTACATCTGGGTCATTTGCTCTGACCATGCCAACTAAAACAAATGCAGACATATGGGCTCGCTGAGAGTTCTGCCCCTCTAATCTGCACTGGTGAGACCACATCTGGAGTATTGTGTCCAGTTGTGGGCCCCTCAGTTAAAGAAGGACACAGAGCTGCTGGAGGGAGTCCAGTGCAGAGCAAGGAGGATGATGAAGAAAGTGGAGCACTTCCCTTATGACGAGAGGCTGAAGGAGCTGGGTCTCTTGAGCTTGGAGAAGAGGAGACTGAGGGGTGACCTCATTAATGTCGATAAATATTTGAAAGGTGGGTGTCAGGAGGAGGGAGCCAGGCTCTTCTCAGTGTCATCTAGTGATAGGACACGGGGCAATGGGTGTGAGCTAGAACATAGGATGTTCCATATAAATACGAGAAGGAACTTCTTCCCAGTGAGGGTAATGGAGCACTGGAACAGGCTGCCCAGGGGAGTTGTGGAGTCTCCTTCACTGGAGATGTTTAAGACCCATCTGGATGTGTTCCTGTGTGGCTTGGTCTAGGTGATCCTGCTGTGGCATGGGGACTGGACTAGATGATCTTTCGAGGTCCTTTCCGATCCCTTATGATTCTATGATGCTATGATTTTCAAACAATGGTGGTGCACATTAATTCAGTTGGCTGTATCACACACCATTTATTGTGGAGAAGGTCTGCTCCAAAATGTGTCTGGGCCGGGTGAGTCTGTCAGCGATGGCTCTATTTCCCAGGATATATTTACACTCATCAAACTTGGTGAGTGGGTTTGCTGTCAAGCTCACAAAGCAGAAACCCGACAGTTGGGTTTGGAGTTCCCTTCTCCACATGGGGGTCACACATGAACACAGAACAGCTATAGCATTTGCTATAGGTTATAACAATCTTGACAGTAGTGAGTGAATGATTGCTCCTAAAAAGTACAGCCTGTTCTGACATTATCGCCTCACTGCACTCTACAAGTGGCTGAACAAGAGAAATCCTTCCCTGGCTTTCCCAGCCCTGTTGCCATTCATGATCACGTCTGGTTCAATAGCCTGTATTTTCAGACTGCTTTCGAAGGCGTTATGCGTTTACACCAGTGGGACATGATGCACAGTGATAGCGTTTAAAGCACAACAACTGTACGTTTTTCCAGAGAAGTGCTTAGGTTATTGATGAAAGAAAAAGTCTTTTACCCTCTTGTGTGTCTAACTAGAAAATATCCCTATTGAAATGACTAAAATTCCTATGATCTGTTCCACTGAAGCCTATTTCTGTTACCGAATGCAGAGCTTGCAGAAGAGGTTAAGCATTGCATAACTTAGTAACTCCTGACTTCAACAAAACTCAGAGACAGGCTAACCAAGAAAACCACAGTGTTTGTAGTTAGGGCCAGCCTGGCTGGATCAGCAGCAGTGGCAATAATAAAACACTGCAAAACACAGATATGAAAAATGATGAATTGACTTTATATGACTACTGGTGGTTAAAATTAGGGCAGACACTCGAGAACTCTGCTGAATCAGGGCCCTGATTATTGGTAGCAGTAATGAGTGCAGACTTTTGGAAGGTATGTTTCATCGCTGCCGTCGTATTTTATTTTTGGAGATGTTAAAGGAAGATATCTACAAGACACAAAACAAGTGATTAAATTCCTGTTATGTCTAATGCAGAGCAAATATTTGCATCAAGTTTAATGGGCATCTTGCAAATCAAAATGATAAAGGCTGATGAGCTTTTGTTTAAAAGAGGAATTCTGACAGCTCAGCAGAAAATAAGAGTTTGGTTTCAGAAGAAACAAAAAAAGCATCCTGACATGAAGCACATTTAATTAGGTGACACCGAAGATTAGAAAACAATGAAAATTAAATAGACTGTGTTGAAGAAAATAGGGATTGTCAGGTGCCTTCAGTAACAGCAAACATCCCCTCACGTGTCAGGTTTGTGTGGCAGTCAGGAAGACAGACTTAACTTCAGATAAGACATTTGTGTTTGCTCAGGAAAGTGCTCTGGTAGCTTAGCTGAAGGGAATCTGTATTTAATTTGAGTAAAACTTGGACTAGATAACAGCCAAGAGAATACCGACGCAGGGATGGAACGGGCATTAGACAATGGAAACAAGTTGGTGAACAAGTTACTAGGGAATATTTGCAGAAGCACATTATTTCTAGCACGAACCTTGCAGAAAGTGAAATTCCAAATGCCCAAACTGCCCGTTTTGGACACAGTAAAAAATCCATTTCTAAAGAATACAATTCCAGAATTTATTTTCTTTCTTTCTTCCTTCCTTCCTTTCCTTTTTCTTCTTTTCTTCCTATTCTGTATTGACACTTTTTTATCCCTCTAAATGCCACCTTGACCTTGATCTAGCCAGAAGCTGAAGGAATACATAACAGTTTTAGTTTTGAAAGCTACCTATTTGCTGAAAACAAAAGCTATAGTATTTTCATGTTTAGGGGAGGAAGGAAGGAGGACAAAATACTTTGATCCTGCAAGGACAGTCTTTGAAGTTTTCATTGTTTTATTTTCCTCTCCAGGCTGCGCTCCCAGACTGACCTTTTTTGCAGAGAAATGCAGGTCAGCCTGTGGTGGAGATGTGTGGTTTTCCAGGTGTGGAGCAATCTGGCTACAGAACCAGGCCCACAGAGGATAAAATAAGGGAAATATTGCAAAAATCATCTGAGATGGAATTTTTTTTACCTGTCCTATTTTGGGCTATGTGCACATTAGTTTTTCACTTCTCTGCTGACATTCCTAAAGCAGAGACCTAGGTCAGTGCTGAAGCAATGTCCATACTTCACAGAGTTAGGTGCCTGAGAAAGATACCACAAGCATCAAATTCTTTCTTTCTTAGATAAATTAACCCTGTCATGGAGCATTTTAAACACACCACTCCTTCGTGTCTGCCTCTTGATTCAACACTAGAGATGAGGTGAGGTCTGTGACAAGAGACAGTTTGGTTTTTTAATGCAATGAAAAATTAAAATCAAAACGAGCTGTGCTCTGGTGTGCCCAAGCCCTTCCAATAACAGAAAAAGGAGATGCAGCCACATCCTAATCTGAAAGAGGAGGCAAATGATTGCTGCTATTCACTAGCTGTAGAAGCTGTCTTACCCATACTCACAGCAACTAAGAGCAAACATACTAATATATTTTCTGCTGCTTCACTACTGGGCAGGGTTTAAATGATGAACTAGCTTAAGGAACGCACAGAGCAGTGTGTATTTATAGCTGTAGCACCATCCTTTACCTTGCTGCATGAACCTCACTGACATCATTGTACTACAAAGCTGCTCTGCTGCAGATTTCCACTAATATATCACAAACCTGACCCATTAAACATTCCTCTAGTAGCACACGAAATACTCTGCTGTCCCCATGGAGTGCGTAGGGAAGACTCTCCGCCGTAATGTCTTTTAGCATATGGTCAATGGACAGAATTTGGGAGAATTCCAAGGAAATTTGTACTTGCCTGGCTTTTGCCATTTGTAACACTCTATTATTATGCCCTGGGGGTAAATAACTGGCCCCATTTTCCTAATGAGGAAATTCATCCAAGGTTGCACGGTAAGTCAGTGGCACTGCGAGGAATGCAGGTCAGGTCATGGGCAGAAATTACCTGCTAGTTTCTCTGCAGCTTAGTTGCATTCCTGGAGCAACATTTATTTGGTGTGATAATGTACCATCACCTGTTGCAACAAGACAGCGCAAGAACACCAATCAAAACTGAGGCAGAAATATGTCAAAGAACTGTGGTAAGCAACAGTAACTAATAGGAACTATAATTAGTTAGGGAATTAGGCAGCAGCTAAGAATATTTCTGGAAAAGAGTATTATGGCAGCGTGTTACTGATCAAAGCCCGTGGACTCTAATCCTGCAAGTGCTTTCTCATGTAGAATCATCTTAGCAGAGTCTAATAAAATTCAGTTTAGTTCCAAATTACAAGGTTATATATAGTCTTTCAAAGCTCCTTCTAAACTAGTTTGACTAGACTAGTTACAAGTGTGAGGTTACCTGCAGGATAAGTGGTCTAGAGTTGAGAAAAGAACTGATCTTATGTAAAACCAGCCATGTCATCTTATTATCTATGCCTTTGTATTTCCTCACTTGTCTTGGCCAAGTAAAAGGTGATGAGGAGTCATTGTTCTCTGATCTTTTCCTGATTCTATGGTTGTGCTGAATGTGAAGTGCGATGGCACTTGAGATGATGTGTTCCATGACCTTCCCTGGTACCGAGGTCAGACTGACAGGTCTATAGTTTCTTGGATCCTCCTTTCTGCTCTTCTTGTAGAGGGGTATCACATTTGCCTCCTTCTAGTCCATTGAAAGTTCTCTCAGCTGCCTATAAAAAATTTCACCTGTTTCCTTATCCTGACTGGGTGGTCTATAACAGATTCCCACCACAGTATCTCTCTTGCTGGTTTTACACCGAATTCTCACTCACAATGACTCAATATTTTCTGTAATATAAGCTCATAAAATGCCTCATTTATTTAAATGAAATGGCACCACTTTCCCTTTAAGCACATAATGGATGTAGGCTTTTTGTATCAAGCAAAAGAAATCAAACAGAATAAGATCATTCATGTTCAAAGGCTCCTCACTAAGTCACATAGTTTAAGCAGCCACACAAAGGAGGGTCCACTTTGAGGTCAGGCAACACTGGTGAAGGTTTTACTCAGTCTGGTCTTGCAGGGCAGTTTGGCCCTGTGGGATTATTAAAGCTTAAACATTATCAAGTGCGTGCTTAACAAGGTATTTCCCCATTATTCCATGAATAAATGTTTCCTAGTACCTACTAAAATAAATAATAGAAAATATCTTTATATTTTAGTTAATTTAATGAGGCCAAACTTTAAGATATGTTCACACTGAGAAAGCCTCAGACAACTGCAACATGAAAGCTCCAAATGTGAGAAGCATTTTTCCTTCCTCATATTCCCCTGTCGCATTCAACAGCAGAGGTAATGGAAACTCTAAAACCAGCTGGCCACTTGTATTTGCAGTACAACTGTCCTATCCACACATTTCTGAAGTGACTGCTGAGGCTTCTAATTGAACTCAGTGTTTTCTACACATACAAACAAGTTTATTGCAATCTGAAAACTAACCATGTCTCCTTAGGTTATGCTATTAGAGAAGAACCCAGGGAATTCACAAATCTTACAGAAGTGGTCTACTAAAGCACTGATCTGAGCCTTGAGTGATCTAGAGAGTAATAGTTCTACATAGCAGCTCTTCTTCCCACTCCCCCACTTTCAATACAGACCAAAAAACATACTTAATAGTCCCTCTTCTATAGAATTCTGACTATTCATTTCTCCTCCCCTGTAGTCTCAACACACTGAGTAATCTTCCTGTAAGATGTTTCCTTACAGTTCCACAGAATCACAGAACATTAGGGATTGGAAGGGACATTGAAAGACCATCCAGTCTGATCCCCCTGACACAGCAGGATCCCCTGGATCAAGTCACACATGGCCAGGCGGGTTTGAAACGTCCCCAGAGAAGGAGACACCACAACCCCTGGGAAGACTTTTCTTCATTCTTTCTCTCGAGGGCTGTGCTGTAGAAGGCAGCACTAATATTCACAGCCGTATGAACAAGTACTTTCTTTTCCAGCCAGACTCAGACATTAGAAAGAAACACAACCCAGCAGAAATTGAGAGGTAAAGTAACTCGACTTACTGATCAGGTATTTTATATTTGTGTGATCAAGCCTAGTTTATTTAATACTCACTCCAATGTTGCCAGTAACTCACTTAGGCATCATTAATTCGGACAAATTTCGTTTACTTTCTGACAGCTCAAGTGATGCTGCAGCCAATTGTATGAAGGGAAAACACCCATCCAGCTACTTTCATTACATCACATACACCTTTGATGTGCATTAGGTTCACTGATATTTATAGCAACATTTCCCACCTCGTTTCTGTGAATTTACTCTTTGATTTACATTTAATTCTTAGTCATAGATATTCTGGCAATGAGCAGTATGAAAAACAGAATTTGGATATCCATCCATGAAAGGAAAATGCAAAACCATGGTATAATTTAAGAATAAATGTTAGCAACACAGAGAAATTCTGATAGCATTCCTGCACAGAAAACTGACACTTTCTTTTGCAACTATTTATGGACCCTACAAGATAACATCCACAATAATCTCAGATACTGAAAACCAATTCCTAAAAGTTCTTTATCCTCCCAGATCAAGGCATATTCAATTTCAGAGTTATAATGAAGTGATGGATTAAAAGGCATTTTGCTGTTTCACATAAGGTAGTTACTTAGTAAAATGTAATTCAGTAGCCTAAGCTGGAAGTTTGTTTGTGAGTCACATTTATTTTCTGGATCTATTATCTTTGCATCCTCATGGGGAAACAAAACACCTTTCCTCAGAATAAAAAAAGAACCCAGCATCCCACATTGTTTGTGTCTAGCTACCAGCAGGCCATGCTTCTAAGCTTCCCACCATCTACTGGCTCTGGTTCTTGGAGTGCTCTTTCAGTCTGCCAGCACAGCTACATTTAGCTCTGACCCCACTGTACTCAGAGTCTTAGTTTATTAATATAGCTATCCTTCTCTTTCCTGCTGGCCTTATTGATTTCCCCTTGCTGTGAAATACCGAGGTTATTTTCAAACCTGTCTGACACCAAAAAACTTGACTTTTCCCACTTGCACCTTGCCATGACTGACTTGCAAGAATGAGGTATGAATTAGAAAACAGCTCACAAGGATGTACTGCACTAAGAAACAAATAGAAAAGTAAAGCTCTCATTCTATAACATTTCTCTCTACAGAAGTATTTTGGAGTAGGATGCATGCTAAGTTTATTTTCTAGCTCTTCCTCTCACTTGGTTGTGACAGTGCACTGCAAAAGGAATTCAGCATCACTCTGCAGAAAAGAAGCCTATTTAGTTTTTTACAGGTACTGACTGCATTTGCTTGCAACTGCATAAAACAGAGTGGGCGAGAAGGTGTATCAAATGGGCTTGGCCATCAGAAGGAGATAGAAACGGGGTAATCCTTATTTAATGAGCCAAAGCTTCTGAATAGAGCACAAGGTACAGAAATTCTGCAGGCCCAGGTCACACACACACGTTACACAGTGATATGTAAGCAGCCAGGTTCTCATGCAAGTTTTTTCATTGCTTCAGCCTCCCATCATAGTGAAGGTGCCCACCCAGCAACAATCCACAGACAGTGGACTTTCTCATTCTTTACTGGTTTAATATAAAAAAATTTGAAGGAAACAGTCTATTTCCCAAAGGAGATGGTTGAACATGGAACACGAGCCACTTGGGAAATAATGACAAGTGCTTATGGGCTAGTGACTGCGAGAGAAAAACTAGTGTTCATGAGAGATTCATGAGTGAGAAAGTCAGAAGGTTTTTTACTGTAGATATCAAACAAAAAAAGCTAAGTCATCTCCTCCCCAGTACAATAGCCCACAGAGCTGTAATCAGAGTTGTCTAAGCCAAGATGTAATTACTATTGATACCAAGTTCACTGTTTCACAGAGCCCAAGTGATGTCCTACATCACTCACCATGCATTTCCACAGAGAACAGCTTCTCTCCCATCCACAATAAGATTGCCCCCATAAAAATACTAGCTGAGCACTCTTACTGGTTTCAGCAGGAGTCTGTTCAAGTGGATTGGGTCAGTCAGATTTTATCACTCATAACTCATTCTTGCCCTCCTCTCCTCCTTTCACAGACACTCCCAGGATTTATTGAGTCTCAGACTGGAAGGTGAGCAGAAGTTACTACTTTTCCGATGCTCTCTCATACAGATGCTCCTTTTTAAGATCACAGAAGACACAATTTCCCTAAGAGGTCTCTGGAAGATGCCTTTATTTCCAGAAATGTTTGTTTTTCTGTGGCAGGAAAACACTGCCATTCAGTGTTGAGTCCCAGAGAGAAATTCAGGCCAATGCAAGGCCAAGTTCAAGTGAAGTGTGAACAGGACATGTCTCAGGATGGAAAGATGCCAAGAACAGGCTGGTGGGTGTTAGTGACAGGGAGCCAGCCGGTGGCTGGAGTGCCAGCATGACCTCAGGGGCAAGTGGATGTGGCAACAGTTTGTTAACACTCATCAGTTTGTATCTGCAAGGGGCTGCCCCACAGGACCTTGTCCAGCACAAAAACATCCATTGGAAATGTGCAAAACATGCTGCTAATGTCAAGTGAGATTGCTCATGCACAGGCGTTCACACAAAGGTCTGAGCCCTTGTCTGGATTCTGAGCTGGGACCACTCTGAGGATTGCCTCCACACTTAGTAAAATAGATAGAGCCATGTGCTTGATTCGGAATGAGAAGAAGGCCGTGCCACAAAAGACTAGTGAACCAAGTGGTCGTGCTTGCAGGGTAATAAACAGGGGGGGAAACACAGAACTCAGGGTGCCAAATGTCAAATCTTCAGCAGGTTTTGGGTAGCCTGGTGTTGTTTGTTACAAGCTGCACTCCAAACCAGAGTGGCTCAATGGAGAGTGAGGTATTTGTTGCTGGAAAGACAAGGGGGAAAAGCACAGACCAAATGCTTGCACCTGGAAGTTCAGCTCATAGTAACCCTGGGTGGCTGCAAAACTGCTTCTGAGCAGAATTAAACCCTAATCAACCCAAAAGAAATACAGGAGACAAAGCCATGAAGGCCTAATTCACTTACCCAACCCAAAACTTCCTGGATTTCTACTTGAAATCTGTTTCAGGCTTCCCTGAAGGGTTAAACAATATCAATGTAATCAGATTTACCTGCTGTCCTTGTGCTGGTGTTAGGAGCTGCTTTCAAAATCCAGGTCCAGAATCATTTTCTATGATTCTATGAAAATCCCTCTTTCTCAGGCAAGAACATTTGTCAGGCTTTTACCACTCGTGTGCAGTTGGAAACCTGCTATTGAAGTTGCAGATTCTCATCGTTCTTGAAACAAGAGGCATATTCCAGGGGACTTTTTCTTAGTAATATAGATCACTCCTGCAGGAGGTCTCCAAGCTGAAATGCCATTGCTAGTTTTATTGCCTGTTTTAAGCTGAATTTCACAGAACTCGCTCTGTTCTGGTTGTATCCCACCTGCTGGTATATTTTTGTTCCTAATCATGGGGAGACTTGCAGTACATTAACCTTCCAGAGAAGTATTTCATTTTTCAGTACTGCTTCAGCAATAAGACTTGTGACTTCCATAATTTCTCTATCACAAAGAACTAAAAGCAGTGGTATGGACTTTAAAAGGTGTAGTAATTGCAGTAGAGCCACAATTGTTACCATTTGCAGCCATTTGCAGCAGTAAATGTCACTTCAATGGGGAAAGCTAATTGATTAATTGTGATTAAATAAAGTTGTTCCATTCCCTGGAACACTCGTGCAACTGCACTGATTTCTTATCCACCTGCATCAGAACAGCTCGCAGCATGCTGCAGCCCTGACCAACAGAGGAATTTAGCCACAGACATTGGGATAACGGCTCTGATCTGCTTTCCAAGACACTCCGTGATCCTACAGCAGAATCCTCCCTCCCCACTGGCTGCGCGCATGAAGCCCCAAGCCCAGTGCAGAGCTGCTGTGGGATGGGATGCGGGTTCAGTGCGGCTGCCCTGAGCAATGACTTCATCCCAGAACCCTGCTGAGCCAGTGAAGGTTACTGCAGCAGTCTTTAAAGCCTATTAAACTGCTGAGATGATTCAGCAGGTTTATGAAATGTAGCATTTAGTTTACTTTTTTTCTCATAGTTTTCAGAGTCACTGGTTGGGGTTTTTTTATTTTCAGTTGTCATTTTTATGTCTGCAATTCTGCACTGTGGCGAAAGAAAGAGACTGGAAACTCAGACCCCTGGGTTCTTCCTGCTGTGCCACTGTCTCTGTCTGGCTATTTATAACCCTTTTTCTCACTAAATTGCAGAAGTGTTGAGAGTTTTGCAACTACAGATCAGGGACAAGATCCTGAAGTGTTTACTGCCAGACAAAACTGAAGTGAGTTAGAGAGCTTTTTGCTGCATCAGGGTAGATATGAAAATATGGCAAGTTTAAAATTATTTCTATCAAGTTCTATGGCACCTTCGGTAGGTCGTAAATTTACAAAGGAAAACACTTGCTATTTTCTTGCTCTGTAAGAAGTCACTATAACTCATGTCCAGGGGAGATAATCTGCAAGGGTTTCAACTGTGGATGGCAACTACTTGGCCCTTTCCCTACTGCTAAATAAGGAGAAGGATGTAGAGGAGCTGAGGACAGTCACAGAATCACAGAACATTAGGGATTGGAAGGGACCTCGAAAGATCATCCAGGCCAATCCCCCTGACACAGCAGGATCACCTAGACCAAGTCACACAGGAACATGTCCAGGTGGGTTTTAAACATCTCCAGAGAAGGAGACTCCACAATGCCCCTGGGCAGCCCCTTCCAGTGCTCTGTCACCCTCACTGTGAAGAAGTTCCTTCTCATATTGATGTGAAACCTCCTATGTTCCAGCTCACACCCATTGCCCCTTGTCCTATCATTAGATGTCACTGAGCAGAGCCTGGCTCCATCCTCCTGACACCCACCCTTACACATATTTCTAGACATTAATGAGGTCACCCCTCAGTCTTCATCTCTCCAAGCCAAAGAGCCTCAGCTCCCTCAGCCTTTCCTCACAAGGGAGTTGTTCTACTCTGAAAACTGTGATTCTGTATTATCCACACTACACCTCCCATTACAAATGCTCCATCCATAATCAGAGAGTTTATTTTCCGTAGCTCCACTGCAGTATTATTCAAATCCAAAGAAATCTGAAGTTTTAAATAACAAGGACAAATTGTGCTTTCTGAGAAAGGGAATTGGTGCTCCTGCTTGAACAGATGTTAAGAATGTTTCGGAGTGTGCTAGACTCATTTACGAGTCTTTTTCACACATTTGAATCTTGGGGACATCAGCAGTTTGTTCAATATTTTCAGCCTCCATCCTAAATGCGACACTGGGAACATGAGAAGAGAAAAAAAATGGGAAGAGAGAAAAAGAAAAAAAAAAGGGAAAATACCCCCCCCCCCCGAGCTAATCTTCCATCAGCGTGACAAGCCCCGTAAGCAAGAATCACGGCAAAATAGTCAAGGCAAGGAAGGCAGAGCCAGACGGTCGGTAAGAAAGAATCAGGCTGGAAAAAACAGTGCAAGACGATTTTAACATACAGCTGAAACTAGTCACCTTCTGGACTGCAATCCTGGGGTGCGTTTGCAAACATAAGGCTCTTCTTTCTGAGGGAGAATTGAACTGACACGGGCTCAGTATTAGAGGGACTGTCTCTGGGGTCTCTGCAGACATGACATGAGAAGCAGGCTAAGCAAGCAGCACACTGGAGCTCTGATTCTCCTTTTGCTTCGTGTATTTTAGTCACCTTCAGAGATGCACTAAGGTTTCCTGGACCCGAGATCCAGCAGGAACAGAAGTGAGCCACATATACTACGTTCGTGCAGAGCACAGAAGCGAGGGGCTCAGCTGTGTTTGGTACAGTGGGCAATCAAAACCATAAATTAATGCCAGTGCACCAGTTTTGACACAGATGACGAAACTCAGCCCTTTCAGCCTTCCCAAAGCGCACCGCTAGGCACATCTCTTGGAACAGGCTAGCTAAGCAATAAAAACATTTTCCTCTTGTTAAAAACATTAAAAGTGAGGAAGAGAGGATGTTATGGAGACCACGGCTTTGCAACGTTTTCTTTCTTTCCTGTTCTGCTTTTCTTCTGTCCTTTACTGATGCAAGTAGTTAGGCTTGTAAAAGGTTTAATATTAGCAGTTATTATGGAATTCCTCATCAGATTACTACAGATCCCAAAAGACCAGCTGCACTTTGTTATTTCAGTTTGCATTTTCAACTGAGTGGACCAGAAGCTATCAGCACAACCAGGGCCCCGGGTCTGCCTTGAAGGGCACTGTGGTTATGCAGGATCTCTCTAGCAATCAGAAAAACCTATTACTTTTCCTACCTACCATACAATTCTGAAAAGTCACTTCCCTTATTCTTGCTTTGTTTTCCTTCTCATAGTTGAGAAGGAAATATGGTTTCTGGAATAAAGCACCTGTGTTTCTCCAGAAATGATATTTCAGCTTGGTTCTGTACTGAGTTAAGCGTTGAATCGCACAATTATCGAAGTTGAAAGGGCCCTCAAGAGATCAAGTCCAGCCCCAAAGCAAGACTGCCCAGAGCACACTGCACAGGGCTGCATCCAGGCAGGGTTTGAATATCTGCAGAGAAGGAGACTCCACAACCTTTTTACCAGGACTTTCTGATTTGCACAGTAAAGAAGTTTTTCCTCATTTCTAAATGAACCTTCCTGTGTTCCAGCTTGTGCCCAGTGCTCCTTGTCCTGTCCCTGGGCACATCTCAAAACAGTCTGGCATCATGCTCCCAGCAGCCACCCTTCAGACATTTTTAGAGATTAATAAAGCCTCCTCTTAGTCTTCTCCTCTCCAGGCTAAACAGTCTCAGATCTCTCAACCTTTCCTCACAAGACAGATGCTCCAGGCTCACATTCATCTTCACTGCCCTCCACTGGGCTGTCTCCAGTAGTTCCCTGTCTCTCTTGAATTGGGAAGACCCAAACTGGACACACTGTCCCGATGTGGCCTCACCAGGGCAGAGTAGATGGCCACACTAGACCTCCTGGCCACACTCTTCTTTATGCACACCAGAATATTACTGGCTTTCTTGGCAATAAGGGCACCCTGTTGGCTCATGGTCAGCTTTCTGTCTGCAAGGACTTCCAAGACCTTGAAGGCTACTCTCCAACAGGTCTACCCCTAATCTACACTGATGCATAGGGTTTTTCCTCCCCAGCTGTAGGACCCTACATTTGCTCTCATTGAACCTCACTAGACTCCTTTCTGCCCAGCAATCCAGCATGTTCAGGTCATACTGGATGGCAGCACAGCCCTCTGGTGTGTCAGCCACTCCTCTCAGCTTTGTGTTTTGCATGATGGAACAATTTGCTCCATCCCCTTTCCAGGGACAGAGGTGAGACTAACTAGCCTGTAGTTTCCTGGCTCATTTTTGACCTTTTTAAAAACTGTAGTGGCATTGGCCTCTCTTCAGTCCTCAGGCACCTCTCCTTTTCCTTATGACCTTACAGAGGTAATGGAGATTGGCCTGGCAATAACATCTGCCAGTCCTCTCAGCACTTGTGGGCCCATGGATTTATAGATGTCCAGTTTGGCTAAGGAACAGTGTCTTTGCTAATTTCAGAAGGCTGAAGCTGGCACATACAAGCAAAGAGACACTATCAGATAATTTACTCTCCCTCCTACATTGACAAAATATAACAGCAGTTTTATTCGTGTGTGATTTCCTGTTTTCAGCTGGAAGCATCTCACCAAATTTAAAACACACACACTGAAAAACTTCAACAAATATTTTTGTTTGGGTAGGAGGTTTCTTGTCCCTGGTGATTTTCCATCACCCTTATGAGGCCAGCTCCTGAGTGGTGTATTATCAGTGACAAGGCAGACACAGTGGTTGTGGATAATGGGGCCAATTTTGCTCTCAGGCAACTCCGGTGACTTCATTGTCTGGTCTATCTGATGATAGGGTATAAGCTGGTAGAATGACTCATCAAGAAAGAAAAAGAAATAGGAAATAAAAAAGCAAAGGCAGCCAAGTAAATACACGAGGCTGTCTCCTAAGGAGAATTTTAATAGCAAGACAGCAAGAGAGCAGAATGCAGCAAGGAGCCAGAAATCTCTGCAGAGCAGGGCTCAGCAAAGAGCTACGATGCACAGTATGGAGTCCACGGGGGTCTCATTTCATTTGTGTGGAGGTTCTTTCTATATGTTATTTTTGGTTTTTAGTTTTTTTCTGAATAAAGGCAGCCTCTACTTTCGTGCTTCCAAACAGCCAGTTTCTCCTTCTTCCTCTGAGCACATAGGCCAGCCTGCTCACACATGCTAACTTGGAGCAACTCTTCATAATCACCACATTTGTTAGATACAGGCTTAAAAAATGTTGCTTCAGCACATGAATCTATTGTATTATTACTTCGTTCTCAGAAACACAGGAGGCCACAAGCAAGGTCAGGGTCCCTCATGCAATGCACAGTACAAACCCCTGCTGAGAAAAGTCCCAGTTCTTAGGGTGTTTGAACAGAGACATCAATCAAAGGGAAAGGAATAAGATGTCTGACAGCCAAGACATCTAAATCACCAGTGCTCTGAGTCTTCTGCCCAGTACACTAGGTTCCAGCTTCTCTCCTTCTGCAGAGGTACATGGCAACCTGGTGGGTGAAGCAGCCCAGTAGACGCCATTCCACTGGTCTCTGAATGCAATTTAAACTGTCTTTAGCTAGGAGTTGTCTGATCACTGGGATCCCAGGGAGAAAAGCTGCGATATTTGTTCCTGTGACTGGGACAAATTTTGCAAGTCCTACGTTTTCTCAGCTCATCCCACTGCACCTATTTACTCAACTCATGAGGATTTGAAGGAACACAAGTAAATTAGTAGAAAATTACACTGAAAAAGACTAACACTAATTAAGTGACAGGAGAGCCAAGACCACAAGAAAAAAACAAAAGGAGAAAAAGACTTGTGGGTATTTGGACTGAAACTAATTAATTTTCCAGTGTCTGAAAACTGTTCCCAAGCTAAGAATTTGCAACGTCACCTCAATCCCACTTACAATTTTTAAAGCACCTTTCTAAAACTCTCAATGTAAAGGATTTTAATGGGATTGAAAGTTAGAACACAGATATAACTGTTTAGAGACTGGCAGTGGAACACAGAGGGTCTCAAAGTATTTGAGAAGTCATGCTCTAATGTACTAGATACTTGAGAACATACTGCTGGTATTCTGGAGTTATTTAGATAATGTTCTGAGTGTGGCAGTAATAACAAGCCATATGTTCACTTTTTCTGAAAAACTATTCTTTATTAATTCTATCAATAGTTACCCTATGAATTCTAAGCCAAAAAGCCTAGAATGTGTCCCTGTGGCATTTGATAAATTCTAGTTTACTTTAAAGGTCAGATAACACTATAAGGTCTCTCCAGGGTATTTCTTACTATGAATCTGCTGGATAGATCTCTAGACATTATAACCTTTATTATCTAATATACCAGTAATAGATACACAATCTGATTTAACTTGGAGATTTCCTTCTACAGAATCCTTCTCACCAAGAAATAAAACTAATACATGAAAAATTCCCCCCTCCTGCCAAATCCAAACCCGAGCAGTTGGTTTTACACTATATATATGTATGTATATATGTAGCCCTGAAGAGAAAGATCTTGGTGTCCTGGGAGATAGTAAACTGACCATGAGCCAATAGGGTGCCCTTGTTGCCAACAAGGCCAGTGGTACTCTGAGGTGCATAAAGAAGTGTGGCCAGTAGGTCTACAGAGGTTGTCCTCCCATTCTGTTCTGCCCTGGTGAGGCCACATCAGGATACTATGTCCACTTCTGGGCTCTCCAGTTCAAGAGGGACCGAGAACTACAGGAGACAGCCCAGTGGAGGGTAGAGAAGATGACTGTGTGCCTGGAGCATCTCTCTGTGAGGAAAGCTTGAGAGAGCTGGGACTGTTTAGCCCGGAGAGGAGAAGACTGAGAGAAGACCACAATTTGGTTCGGTAATACTGCCAAATTTCTTAAACTGGAAAGTTCTGCACGGTCCTTGTGGACAAAAATTGTGATAGCCCATGCAGAAGATTTTTCAATAGGCTGACAGAGGACCTAGTTAAGTGGTTTGACACACTATCTCATCCTCAAACCAGAAGACTACTACAGCTAATTTGAAGCTTGGTTTCTTCATTTAGAAAACAATGCCAAGGAAAAATGCGGCACTTTGTTAAACTGTCTCTCTAATCATCAAGGACACTGACTGTTTGAAAAATCTTACATACCCAAATTAATGATCCATGTAGGACAGAAACCCAATGTTCTCAGTGCCGCATAAGACAATGCTCAACAAATAATAATAGTAATTACGAAGTCTTATGCACCAATGCACTTTCTAATGCTGCCTTGAAGTGAAAAGGACAACGTGAAAAAAAGCTGTTCCCAGACTGTTGCCTTCTCTAATGGAATCCCTGAAATACCAGATAAAACCTTATTTTAGAAGTGTTTCCTCTTTCTTCCTCACTAAATGAACTTGCATAGATTCCCACATTTCGGCTACCCCCTCATTTTGAACCTCCAAGGACAAGGATAGTCAACAACATGGGGGAATTACAGCTTTATTCATTAGCTATTCCCTGACTGCTTTATAACCTTCACATTATGTGAGCTACAGGAGCTGATTTTGCTACCATGGTGCCAAGTTATTGTACGTCACAGTAGAAGCAACATTCCAGGAGCTTGTGAACAGTCAGAACACTCGTGATGAAAAATGAGGATGAAAAATGAGAACTGAGAATCTGTAGTTGCTTTCAGAGCTGGTGACTACTGGAAATGGTTGATTCCCTAACAGGAGAAAAATCCAAACAAGCAGAGCCCTCTGAATAAAGAATTCAAAGAATTCGGGGGGGGGGGGTAGCTCCTTTCTCCTTTCCATAGGAAAATGATTGCTCTAGATAGTAACACAGCCACATTTCAAATGAAGGAATGAGACAACCTTTTTCTTTAAGAACCACTATGCCAGGAAGAGTTAGCTAGTCAGCTGTTTAAAGATTCTCTGTTTGCAGACATTAAACAATACACCAGCACTGTAAATCCAGTCTGGATACCCACACAAGTTCAGTCTTTACATGGATTTTTCCCTAACTTGTCTGCAGGAGAAACAAAACTGTAGAAGTGCCTTTTTGTTAGAATGTGCCAATATCTTAAAAAATGAAAGATTCAGTGCAGTAAAATGCACACAGCGAGAGGTGTTTTACCTCCAATAAAACACAAACAAAAAGAGGGTGGGAGATAGCCATGCTTAACCCCACTTTGCCAGTGAAAAAACAATCAAGTCACAGATTAGGTGATCTGGTTAGACTGGGCTTGAAACCGATGACCTCCTTCGTCACCCCGAATATCTGAGGCAGGTGCTGGTCTTTCTAATCTTTTTTTCCCCATGATGCCCATCCAGTTAAGTCTGCCCCTCTCTAGCAAAGGGAAAAGGCTATTCTGAAAACATATTTGAAATTTTATCCCTAACATCCATGAATAAACAGGACAGGCTGCAGGTAGAGCATCATTCCATAATACTCTAAAATCAATATGGCAGCTGGGTACCAACAGACAGGACTTCATTATTTACAGGATAGCAAAGAAATCTTATTCTGCCTTTGTGTTAAAATTAAAATCCTCTCAAAGCATTCAGGGTGCATCAAAACCAAACATGTCTGTTCTAGCAGCACAGACATTTGGTTATTGAACTATCCAGTACCTTTTCATAGAAAGGGGATTAAGGGTCTTCCCTAAAACCCGTATCAGCTACTTGTAAAACTATCAGATACATTCAGTGATTTATTTTCTAACAGCAAACATCTTACCTGGTGTGTGTTTTATTCAGTGGATCCTACAGCCAGCTATTTAATGCTGCTTACACACAGACAGGGATGGACAGGCAGCAGAGGGGCAACAATTGGGTGCAACCTCCCAGCAATTGTGAAGGATCAGAGTGACACTGTGGCAGTCACGGAGAGACAGTGCAGGACACATCACACTGCAGAATGACAATGATGATAACAAGTGGTGAGTACAAGTGGAGGAGATGGAAATCCAAACAGCCATGCATTTGGCAGCTCACAGTAGCAGGGTGCAGATTAGCGTCAAGGTCAAATAAACATCATAAAACATTGCTTAAGCTGTCAATTAAAGAACAAACAAGCTCATCATAATTATATAAGATAATTGCTATCTTCTGGGTGTTAATTAGATACATTTTAGCAGAGCTGCTGTCACTGAATGGAGAGGAGAACTGGTCAAAGATATATTTTTAAAAATTGTAGTTATTTAATAATTAGTTTTGTTCTTCTTTCAGATGAGACTAACGTCTTATTTTCCCTGGTATGTTTTCTTAACTATGCTCCTTCCTTTAAGGAATTTTAGATTTTAAAGATAAAATTAGCCTGCAGTGTAACTAAGCTCACCAAAGAAAAGCACGTGTAAAGAAAGACCTAAAATTAAACATTGTAAGAGATATTTTCACTTCAAAATGGAAATAAACCTCCAACTTTCCCCCATACAGTTATAAAAAATAAATTTTCCCATTATATTAATTTTAAATTAAATGGAAATTTCAACCCACTCTAAAAGATAAATAAGGACTAAAATGCCTGAAATATTATCAGGTATGTCTTGAGAAATGCAGTGGTAGATTTTAGACAAGCACTTTTCTCAAGGGTCTCTCAATAGACAAGAGAGGCAAGAAAGACTGGATGGTCTGAGAGTCACAGAATCACAGAACATTAGGGATTGGAAGGGACTGCAAAAGATTATCCAGTCCAATCCTCCTGCTGCAGCAGGATTCCCCTAGACCAAGGCACATAGGAACATATCCAGGTGGGTTTTAAAAGTCTCCAGAGTAGGAGACTCCTGCAGCAAAAAGGCTGCAGCCTGGCAGTGTCCACTTCCCACTCTGAGAGCAAGGAAGTGAAATTATCTCAGAGGCACACAAGGACAGAGTAAATGCTGGAAAACATGCACCAGAGCTCTGTTCAAAGTCTGATTAATAAAGTTTCATGCTGAAATGAACACAAAGGGAGACGCAGAGGAAGAATGTTTCACAGCCACATACTTTCCATGTCACTCTCACCCATGACCCTTCCATTACAGCATGACTTTCTCTGTACTTTAGTCCTCAGAACTCAGTTTATCTGTACAGGTGACAGCTGCCTTAAGTATTGCTTTCTGGCAAGAAATGACAAATGTCCAATATTTATTCAATCAATAAAAATGTCTAAACTTTCAGCCTTCATGACAGGGACCTTTTGTTCTCTATTTGTACATCACCAAAACCATAACAGGAACTTCCTGACACTACTGCATTGAACAGCAGCAACAACAAAGGAGGGTTATTAGGCCAGCAGAAATACCAAGCTTCATTTAAATCCAGGATTGACTCATTATGGAGATAACCAGAATTTATTTCACAAGACACAGAACTTGCTATAATTCGTGTTCATTTCAGCAGAGAGAAAATACCAGAGTTTTTGGAGGAGAACAGCGGCACAAAGGTTTACCACACACAGCCTAAAATAGTGTGAGAAAGGAACTGACTTCAGCTTGAATAATAGTCATTAAATCAAAACACTGGAAAATGCATTCCTTGTAAGAACATAGTCACTGGAGGTTTGCCCAGTCCTAAACAAAGAGTAGCAGTTCACAGCTGTAGGAGACATACTGTGGCTATACACTAACCTAAGGTTTAAAAGATACTTGTGGTCTGCAGCAAACGTGGGGATTCCAGTGACTTGTGAAAAGCATTTCAGGTTGTAGTTAGTCCTGTCTTTGCTAATAGCATTTCTCTGGAGTTCTTTTGTCATTGCTGCCTAAGTTCCTACAGTCTTGCATGCCTAAGATGCAAGGATTTCCAGGGTTATCTATGCATGAAACAGTAAATGCTTGCACAGAATATTCCAAGCAACAGCAAGCATTTTCATGGCAAAAAGTGTTGTGGATGTAGTCCAGGCAGTTCTCCTCCAAAGTAGTGACAAAGTTCACCATGATTCATGTGTGCAGGTAATTGATATTATTAACACAAACAGCAAATTTGAGGTCACTGCTGGCAAGCAGCACAAAAATCAGGTTAGTTTTCTATGAACACCAAAAAGGAATTACAAGAAAGGCAAACTGAACAAAGATCAAGTTAAATATTTAATATATACATGTATATTTAATACACATCTAACAATACCTCATTCATGGCTTATGCAACCTAAATGGATCACAGGTTGAAGACATTTCCTCTTGTTTCAGAAGTTAAGCATTAGAACACAAAGTCCTTTTTCTCTTCCTTGCTACATCAAGTGTCTGTTTATTGGCCAGTAGTAGATGCAGATGATATTTGGGTGAAGAGGTGAGACCTTTCATATCCATAGAGTTAAATGGACTCAGAAAAAATAGGTAAAGACTTGGACTGGAGACTGTAAATCCCCCTAACGGTGCAGAGACAGACCCAACATTTAAGTGACGTGGATGGCATTAGCCAAAGGCTACTGAAAACAATGAGAACCTTCCTCTTGCTGGATATTGAGAAGTTTTGCACCAGCAAAATGAGAAGAAATCAGAACATTCAGATTAAAAATAATCTAGAAGGCAGACAGCAGAGGAGGGAATAGAAATAACAGCCAGCCATCAGATCCTGCTGTTTTCAGATTCTGTGGAAGTTTGATCTAAGACAGAAAATTGTTCCTTTGCACTTGGGCTTCTTGGAGCTTTTCAAAGAGACTTCTGAGATAAGATGAGGCAGGTGTCTATCACGAGTCACCTTTATCAGTTCCAGGATGTGTGATTGCAAACAAGGCTGAATCCATTAATTCCACAAGATGCCACCAAGAAGGGAGGAAGTCAAAGCAGTATTCATTGACTGTTCCACCTCTGACCTGGGAACTCTGCTTGTGGTGACCCTGTCATCCAAATGATAGTCCTTAAAATGCCCTTATGTAAAGAAATTAGCAGATATGTGACTGAAATCCAAGCATGAATTTCCATCACCTTGTGTCTTTCCACGGCACAAGTGCTCAAGTATGAAAAACAGATGTGTGCCTGAGATACACAAGGTTCTGGCTTGTTCTAGTAAAGTCACCCTTCATCTGTCACCTAAAGGAATGAAATGTTTGACTGTGCTACTCATATCCCCAGAGATGTGAGTTTTGTGAAGAAAGCTGAAGTTATCTAATACCAGGACAGACAGACAACCTTGGAAACAAGAGCACAGTGCTGTCACCAGCTACGGTAATCAGGTACAAGCATCTGTCTGCTGAAGAAAACAGCGTGTGGGCAGGGAGATCCAAGCTTTGATAGCCTCATTCCAGAAGCCATTTGTATTAGACTAGCCAAGAGGCATAACCGAGTATCCCAAACAGCAGCATTTCTCGTTCTGCCTGAGAAGATTCTGTCTGTACGAGCACATGCTGCCATAAGTGGATTATATGTTGATTATTTAACAGCAACAAACAGCTCTTCTCTGTTCAAATGCCACATCAGAATGATAATCAAGGATCCTTAAAATTAGCAGCTTGAGAAACTCACACTAAAATATCTGAAAAATACCTGCAGCCATCTCCTGACAGACAGGAGCTGACAGACAGAACACTTGTTTCTAAGGGCTGCTGTGGTTTGAGTTCAGCTCCTAGCACTGACTTCTCCTTGTGTGCCGTTCCTTTCTCATCCACACCCTGTACCAGGCCTTAACAATCATCAGCAGACCCACTTCTAGTGTCCTATGTAGGACACCTAAGGGAATTTTCTTTTGTATTTGGAACAACTCAGATTTTGTTTGGCTTTGTCTTCAAAGGCAGACACATACAAAAAAGCGTGTTTCTTCAGAACTCTCCTGCTGTGCCTAGTAACACACAGACCTTGCTGCTACCTTCCATGAAGACAATGAGGATCCTTTTATAATTCCCCTGTTCTGACAGGTAACAGTTTTAAACTGAAGCAGAGTAGATTTAGATTAGGCCTTGGGAGGAAATTCTTCTTGCTGTGAGAATGGTGAGGCACTGGAACAGGTTGCTCAGAGAAGCTGTGGATGCCCCCTTCCCTAAAAGTGATAGGACAAGGAGCAATGGGTGTGAGCTGGAACAGAGGAGGTTCCACATCAGTATGAGGAGGAACTTCTTCCCAGTGCGGGTGACAGAGCACTGGAAGGGGCTGTCTAGGGAGAGTTGTGTAGTCTCATTTTCTGGAGATGTTTAAAACCTGTCTGGATGTGTTCCTGTGTGACTTGCTGTAGGTGATCCTGCTGTGGCAGGGGGATTGGGCTAGATGACGTTTCGAGGTGCCTTCCAATCCCCAATGTTCTGTGATTCTGTCAAAGTGTTCAAGGGTGTACAAGGCTCTGAGCAACCTGGTCTAGTGGAACATGGCTCTACCCATGGCAGGGGGGCTGAAACTAGATTACCTTTAAGGTCCCTTCCAACCCAAATCACTTGATTATTCTATAAAAATAAATTTATTCCATTGAAAATAGGTGTTTTTAAGCTGTGATTTCCTTCAACTTAATATTTTACAGCAAAAGGCTTGAAGGATGCAACCTTTCATCTTAAACTGACTGGAGTTCAAAAGATCAATGGCCTGGAGAAAACCAGAGCTAGTAGATGAATTTATAGAACAAATAGGTCACTCCATTTCTTATCTTTGTCCGTCTCAGCAAGCTAAAGGAAAGCAAATTCCACCTTCACCATGAGAAATGGTCAGGCTTGGTACTGGAAATATCAGGTACCTCTCCAACTGTGAGGCAGCTCTCTTCCTGTGAAACCCACTGTGCTCTGTATAACACAGCTAAAGAGCTTCTAGGTTCTTTACACAGGATAGTGCATTCCCCCTACGCAGGGTACACTCTCTCAGGAGAGTTTTGTATGCAAAAATATGTTGAGAGCCTATCTGGAAAGCATTTTGTGTTTTATATAACAGTTGAAATAATCTGGGCAGCTGAATTACATTCTTTATAGTAGGGAACCCTGAGGGATTTTTTGAGAGCAACAGTTTCTTCCCTTTTCTTCTTCTATTGTAAAAGTCCAGACTTTCTTTTGACTCACACAGGAAGAGGTTAGTTGGCCCACTGCGCTGGAAATACATTTACGTGCCAGATCTCTAGAAATTCTGCAGTATTGTAGTTTTGGAATGGAAACACAAGTAAGAAGAGCTTGCAAAAACATAAACATAAATACAAGGGCTCTAGATCTCTCTAGGAGACATTAAAATTTACAAAAGAGAGAAGATAAAGCTGTAATCATTAGTTTTGAAAAAAGCATCAGGGAAATCAATAGCAAACATGAGATGACATCTTGGTGCTGCATGAAAAATCAACTATTTTTGTGTTGATGGAAACCTTTGCAACGTAAATATATAAATGTTGGTGTTTTTCTGCTAATTCAACAGCAGCAAATTTTTCACATGTATGTGACACATGCAGAGAATACCAAAACAAACTGCAGATGAGTGGAAATCCAAACCTGATTTATCGTCTCCCTGAGAAGATCCATGGGGCTTGAAGCACCTCCATTGTCCTGCTAATCTGTTCAGACTTTCCTTATTTCTCAGTTGCTAGTGAATAGCTGCCCCTTAAAAGGGCCAAGCAATGCAAAGCTTATCCTTGTCATCGTCAAGCTGGACTGCTGCATATTAAGTTACACATCTATCATTTTAGTAGACCTGGCCATCATCGGCAGCATTTTTTTCCCACTGGATATTTAACACAGCACCCACCTCATGTTACATTAATTATTGTGTCATTTTTGCTATTGCCTTTGTATTCTGTCATCATTGGGGGCTATTTGTTGTGGAGTCTCCTTCACTGGAGATATTCAAAACCTGCCTGGACGGGTTCCTGTGTGACTTGGTTTAGTTGATCCTGCTGTTGCGGGCGGATTGGACTAGATGATCTTTCGAGGTCCCTTCCAATCTGTAGTGATTCTATGATTCTATGATTAATGTGATGTTTAACGAGATCACACCAGTAGTTGGGTAAATGCATCTCATGACAGGACAAGAGGCAATGGGCAAAAGCTGGAACAGAGGAGGTTCCACATCAATATGAGAAGGAATTTCTTCCCAGTGAGCGTGATGGAGCCCTGGAAGGGGCTGCCCAGGGTGGTTGTGGAGTCTCCTTCTCTGGAGATGTTTAATCCTCACTTGGACATGTTCCTGTGTGACTTGGTCTGGTGATTTCGAGTCACTGAAAGGAATTTTATCCAAGTTGTCAACATTAGGATGCAGTGGTGTGTGTATGAGTGCACTCTCACAGCATCGCTGACCACACCGTTTGTGTGGTTGCCATCTGATAAAAACCATGTGTGTTACATCCTAACAGAATACAGTGCCCACATGGTAGGATAGGAACCTGCTGAGTCATGGAAATATACATTTTAGGGAGTTTGTTCAAGTGTACAGACTTAATTGAACATTTGTACAATAGACTGTGTTTAGTCTAGTACCCTGACTTGTGTTCAAGTGGGATAAAAGCCACAGCTCATCTTTTATATTAGAGCTTCCTGAACACTGTCATGAACTACTTCTTGGAATAAAAATCAACATTCGGTCTTATGTTTGTAATTCTTTTTATTCCTTTCACTAACTAATGATCTGAGCCTGTATGTTTTTCCTCTGTGTGTTTGTTCTATTTTTAGAAACATTGACAGAAAATTCAAATCACGTAAATACTTCTCCAAGTCTTCTCCTCATTTCCCTCATTATATTTGCTTTGGGAATGATTTGTCTTATTGTCTTTACAACTCTTCCTCCATTTCTTCATAAAAGCCACAATTAAGCAGACACAGAATAGTAATTAAAAAAGCTAAACCAAACCCCTCCATATGGCTGACTCAATATACAGCCATAACATAGAACCAACTAAACACCATAAACCAGGCAAATGTGACGGGCTCCTGAGCAGCCCAGTGATTTAAGTGTATTTGTGTGAAGCAAACACCAAACACTACAGCAGAGCAAAAACAAAGACAAATCAGTTGTGGGAAATCTAAAAGCAGAAAAGGGAACAAAACTTTTGAATAAGTACTTAATACATCCAGTTCATCCAGTTCTACTCCCTCTTCTGTATCCAAACCCAAGGACCATTCAGATGTTCTGAATATTAAACGTTCTTTACAGTTATTTTTAACTAGTTTGGAGACATTTAAAAACCACTTGGATGTGTTCCTGTGCAACTTGGTCTAGGTGGTCCTGTCAGGGGTATTGGACTAGATGATCTTTCAAGGTCCCTTCCAATCCCTAATGTTCTGTGATTCTGTGATAAGTATACATATTTCTTCTGTAATGAAAAGGAAGAAAATACAAAGGAATAAAAAAGACTGGATTTTTAGAATTATCTTAAAAACCTATCACCTAGACAGTACTAGATGCAAAGTTATATTTACATGGAAAAACAGATGACTGATTTTTTCAACACACATAGTGTGGAGTGTAACACTTACACAGTTGTAGAAAGGGTAGGTCATTGTAAGCCTATACAGGAAACCTTCTGGCTCATATTCAAGAGGCACGTGAGGTTTCAAAAATCCAGATTCATCCCTTACATCCTCCTACAGTTCTGGCCTATGTTTGCTTGGGAAGCAGAAAGAACAGCAGGCTTGTGTGTGCCGCTAGAAAATTTGAAAGATTAATTAATGAATTTTCTAAACCAAGCCCCCAAGAAAAATCTCGAAATAACTTAGCAACAACGTTTGGATGCTCCATTGCTTTAGAAATGGACTGAAGGTACAAAATTTGTATTTGAACCATCTTTTCTAAAATGCATATGTGAAGTGTTCGATGCTTTGGGCCTCATACAGGGTATCCTACTTTTGAACAGCATAAGATCTAAGCCAGCTGCTCCACTGGCATAGCAGTACTTCTGAACTACCTACCTATCTACCTTTATTCTGGCAAATAATGTATAGATGTGCATCATCCTCAGTACAATTTTACTTTTTTTGAGAGATAAAGGCAGATTCTTAGATTTTATCTCAGAACTTCATAGAAGCTCATAGTCACAGAGTCGTAGAATCACAGAATATTAAGGATTGGAAGGGAGCTCAAAAGATCATCTATTCCAATCCCACTGCCACAGCTGGACCAGCTGGATCATGTTGCACAGGAACACGTCCAGGCAGGTTTTCAACATCTCTAGAGAAGGCTCCATAACTCCCCTGGGCAGCCTGTTCCAGGATTCTGTCACTCTCACTGTGAAGAAGAAGCTCCTTCTCACATTTATGTGGAACCTCCTATGTTCCAGCTCACACCCATTGATCCTTGTCCTATCATTAGATGTCACTGAGCAGAGCCTGGCTCCACCATCCTGACACCCACTCCTAACATATTTATAAACATTAATGGGTCACACTTCTTCTCCTTTTCTCCAAGCCCAAGAGACCCAGCTCCCGCAGTCTTTCCTCATAAGGGAGGTGTTCTACTGCCGTTATCATCTTCGTGGCTCTGTGCTGGACTCTCTCAAGCAGTTCTGTGTCCTCCTGGAACTGAGAGGCCCAGAACTGGACACAATATTCGAGAATAACTCAGGTTTTGTCCTGAAATCACTCAGGATTTGTCCAAAAGCAAAAAGTTGTTTTGTGAATCATTGCCAAACGACCTTCCCACGGGAGACTAAAACAAAGGGGTTTCTCATCCCTTGCTGGGGTGAATTTCAAGAATTATGTGACTAGATGGGGGGAATTTCTTTCTGAACAAGACCATTCCTCCTGAAGGAACAAAGACATGCAAGAACATATTTCTTTGTGCTGCTGCCAAATAGTGAAAATTTATCATCATAATTAAAGAAACAAATTGCCAACAACAAATATTATTTGCAGATGGATCCCTCTGTCTTCTGTGAAAATTGTCTGTTTACATTTCAAATTAGTGGAAAAGTAAGATTATACATTGGAAAAAGCCCCAGGCCAACGATTAGGAAAGACAGTGGAGCTCTGAACTTTCTCCTGCAAAACACACCTGAAAGATTTTCTAATTTCTCAGCGTGCTGACATTATTTAAATTCCTGTCTTACTGAAATACAGCCAAATCTGAAGCTTTAGCCTCCAGAGAAGAAACCCTTGTTTAATAATGTGATGGGTAAATGTATCCAGGAAATGTCACAAAATAAATCCGAGATAAATAAAACAAAACTGACTTCCTTTCTAACGTCAGACGCCTCTAATTTTGGCAGTTTGGGGTAACAAAGGAAAGCAAGCACTCAGAATTGAAAATGTCTGTTTAGCAACAGAGCTGTAAAGGAAAAGTAGCACAGTTCCAAATCTGTAACAGAATCTAACAGCATCTGACCTGGATCTTCTAGCTGCGCCGTGCACAAATCTCAGTAGTTGCAGTCAGAAGCACAATAGCTCTTTATTGACAATGTTTTAGGAATAAGGGTGCAGGAGAGCCACGTGTCAGCGAATGCTAGATGTTGTGTTCATCCATCCTGTACAACACTAGATATTCTTGCCACTCCTTGACTGTCAGACCAAGGGTTTCCTACAGACCATCTGCTGAAAGAACAGGATGTCAGGAGAGAAGAGTAACTGGCACCAGCACCAGCCCTGTAGAGTTACAGACCACAGTAGCCATTCAAATGAAGGCAGGCGTGGCTCTTCATTAATGGTAGATTTGGAGAATTGGCAGTCAACACTTTGCAAGGCTGTTGATAAATGGCCTTGTAAAATAAAACAGATTAGTATATGGGGAAAACACAAGCATTTAATATGAAGGAAGGGTAATTTGTGGTCAGAGCGAGACATGGAGAACGGTGAGACTGCAGCGTTTTCCTTAGAGATAACCAAACTTCTCCCTGTTCCTTGTTTAGCTCCATAAGTACCTGGCTCAAGCTTTCAGCTTGTCCTCAGCAGAACTGCCCTCTCTTTGCAGGATGCTCTCCAGTGCAGGGTTACTTACACAGGCTTTCAGCAGGGAGGCATGCCACGAGAGCACAGGAGGCAGGATTTGCAGGCTGCTACCTGAGCCTGTCACCTTTTACAGATGAGCTACCCAGCTGGCTGAGCAGATGCTGGCTGAAATAAGGAAACAATTATCTTTGCACCTGGCTGAGTCCTTTAGATCCTGCTAAGAGACAGATGACCAACCATGAAAATATGTCGGATGGTGGCCAAGGATATTTAAGAGATTAAACATAAAATTTGCCTAAGTGTTGTGGTAGAGGTGATTTTTTTTTTTTGCCAGATCCTTCTCTCCATGAGGATGCCTACTCCTGTGATATTCTAACTTTACTCACTACTCTGGACTGAGGCTTCATTTCTTTATGGCACCAGATGCTGCTCTGATTACAGTGTCACATGCCCCTGTGAGTAAGCCACACTTAGCAATATATTTTGTCTGGGAGTGGAGAAAAATATCTGTCCAATGAAAAGATAAATGATAACTAAAAGAAAATACTTATCCACTGAAACAAACCAGGCTAAAAAGAGATCTCTCAGCCAAGATTTGCCCCTCTAGAGAGTTAAAGAATGTGCTGCTTGCGTTACTTGGTATATTTTTCTAAAGAAAATTGTGATTTCAAACCTTTTCCCTACTCATGGCTCTCCTCTAATCTCTTTTTTCTGAACGTCCGTTCTTAATGCTTCTCTGGGAGCACATAGATGATGCTGAATGCTAATGAGCTAAAACCTACCTCAGCCGTGGACCAGCACGACCTAATTTCATCAGGGACTGTGATTCCAGTTGCCCAGCCATTGGTGGCTCAGTCAGCGGGCAGTCTAGAGGCAGTATACTCACAGCTCTTGTTTTAAGCTGTACCTTAAACAGAGCCATATGTGATGAGGAACATACTAACGGTAGAACAGCAGCAGCAAATGAGAGAACAGTCTTTCCAACAGACTACTTGTAGAGAAGGAACAAATTCTCTCTAAAGTAGCATCAGCTTTTCCTTACAAACAAATCAACTTCAGCAAGATGCTTTAGTCTTCCATAGCACCCTCCATCTGGTAGGGGACTTAAAAAAACCACAAAGTTTTCACAACAGCCTTCAAGAAAGGAAATATCACATTGTTCACATGGATGAAGAAAACAAGGGGTAAAAGAATGATGTCCTCAAGATCATACGAAATAGAACAAAGACTAAAGAAAAACAGCCTAAGTGTGCTTGTTCAGCACTGGAGGAGTTTTTGGAAGCATGAGATAGTTCCACACATTATGATCACAAAGCATTACACGGGGTAAAGGAGGGGATGGGAAAGTCTTGCTGCTTCCCACAGAAAACTCCACAGTAATAAGCCTGGGGAAGGAGTTTGCCCAGAATACTTCTTTCCACATCACTTATTTGAGTGGGTGGGACATCAAACCTCAAAATATGCAGCTTGACCTGACATACTTGTTTTAGCACAGCAAGTCTCAGACAAGGCAGCTGCCTGCTAAAGGCACCTTGTTACTGCCATGCACTTCCAGAAGTTATTTGGAGGGTTTTCTTAGCTAACTATCTCCATACCAATCTTCCAGTGTCTTGTTGCAGGAGGAGAACTAGGGCAAGGGAGCTTTCCAGAGGGAGAAAGAACCCCTAAGGCCTGATTAGCGGAAGACATTCCTTGTCCCATGTGGTTTCTTCCTCTGTGGGCAGAGAGGAATGCAGCCTGCCTTATGCACCAAAAGTAGAGTCCTGAGGGCCAGATAATCTTGAGTGTTTATCATGTATTAGATACTGCACTACACTCTCTTCCAGTAGATCAATTACTGATCCTCTGTGCCTCACGTTCCTCCTCAGAAACTGCTTCATTGCTATGAAGTTATGTAAGACTGAAAATGGAAGAGTCCATTCAGAATGGAAGGGATTGGAAGGGATCTTGAAAGATCATCTGGTCCAGTCCCCAAACCACAGCAGGATCACCTAGACTAAGTCGCACAGGAACATATCCAGGCGGGTTTTAAACATCTCCAGAGAAGGAGACTCCACAACCCCCCTGGGCAGCATTATTCATTTTCCTGAACTTTGGGTACAGCTTTGCAGTTGCTCTAAGTAGGTCACAAAACACCTGTTTCCCAAAGCAATTGAAACAAGGAAATTCCTTATTTGTTCCTTGATTAATGCTACCAATAAATGCTATGCTACCACGCACTAAATCAGCATAACCCTTCATAGTCTTGAAAGGGTTTATTGAATTTGTTTTGAATTGAGGAAGCTTGGAAGACCCTCGTGAAGAGAGAAGGAAAAAGAATCATAGAATCATTAGGGATTGAAAGGGACCTCAAAAGATCATCCACTCCAATCCCCCTGCCACAGCAGGATCACCTAGACCAAGTCACACAGGAACACATCCAGGTGGGTCTTAACCGTCTCCCGTGAAGGAGGTAGAGAGAAAAAAAAATTGATTTATTCTAAAAAGTAACTGCTCTAATCCATAATGATAGAAAACTTCTGGAGAGGCTTGTTTTCTTGCTTCTTATTGGGAGCCCTTTTGGCTCTAGGTAAGAGCCAGAAACTTTGAGAGAGAAGGGGGTGTTTATATGAATGCATGATTTTTAAAAGCCCAGCCAAATGCATAAGAGAAGCAAGGCAGTGTTAGCCTCCAGAGAAATAATCTTCAAATCACAATTTGACAAACAATATCAAAAACTACCAAAGAAGCAAGCAATCTAGCTGACTGTGGTGTTTTCATTCCCTTCTCAGCAGTGTGACCTCATCACAGTCACACTCTCACAGAATCCTATTACTGCTGCCTCAGCTGCAGAGCTGCAAGACAAAGGAAGGTTACAGACATCACTCCCCTCTGTGCCTTGCTAATCAATAGATTTTATCTAATTTCTTTGCTTCAAGATACAGGATAACAAGGTGCTGCATTTGAAATGGAAGGCTGGGAATAACTGAGCTTTGTGGGAATCAATACAAAACAGAATAGCTGACAATGTCATCCTGCCTGAAACACAATGAAGACAGATTTGAAGTTCCCCTAATTATCTAGATTTTTGTGTTTCTAAACACTGACTTAGTGTCTGCAGAAAATTTTGCTTTATTTAATAACCATTGTGGTTTCAGAACTTTTTGTGCTGCTGGTTAGTCTGCTCGATTTCCTTATAGTTCTAGTCTGGATGGAAGTTTCCCTTCTGATGTCAATTTAGGACTCAGCATGACGTGGCTCTGCTGGCTGGCTGCGATTAGGTAGGTAATGTACACAGGGCAGCAGAGTGGACTGAACTCTGGGTAGCAGGAACCAACACAGCCCAGATGATGGACAGCAGTTAGTGCAGTGGACATACCCTGCTCTCATTCATCTACATGTTAGTAACTTCTGAAAACCTCACATTATCCAATTTCCTCAAATTAGGTAGTGAGAAACATGAAAGCCCAGCACTACTTAAACTAGAATCAGGAAGTTTAAGGACACTGATATGTAACTCTGAAGAGGGCAAGAAGTCAGAGTTCAGAGATGCAAGATCACCTACAGCAACATTCCACTCTGAAATGGAAGTGCCAATATCAAGCACAATCTGTCTCTGCCCAAACACTGAAAGGTTTCTTCAACCTACAGCACTCAGGAGACCATTGCAAGGAAGGCTGCTCAGCTCATTCCACTATCCTTAGAGCCTCTCTGGAGATTCTTTCACCTGGGAATCAACACCAGCAGAAACCTCCTCCTCTCCACCACCCCAGTTTCTTGTAGTGTTGCTGTGGGAAGTCAGTAACTCCCTGCAGCCCTTAGGTATCTGCACTAGTGACAGGCAGCTGTTTTAGTGCATCCTCCCTTGCCCCTAAGGGTGAATTACACTTCCCCAACAGACCCTTAGCCAAATCCATGGCTACTTCTACGTATCTCCTGACCTTGTTCCAAATAGAAAAGAGGCAGCAGAAAGAACACTGTAGTAGAACACACCATCCCAAATCTGCTCAGCAAAACTGCTCTTCAATTGCCTTCTGTCTAAGGGACTTCAAGGTGAAAAGGAAGGGAACCTCCCAAGTGTTCACATTTTTCCTCATGAATGCGAGCATCAGCCTCTGCAAGGCTCAAAAGCAATGCACCTACACACTCAAGCTACTCTGGGATTCTAAGCTGAGCCATTCCTTTATTTGTCTCCCCTAAAGTCCAGTAGGTTTGTCTGTGTGTCCCTGCTACACTGCAGTGGCAATAAGTGCTTTCTATTAAATAGAAGGGCAGAGAGAGGAGTTCCCTTTGTCCAACTGCTTAGTGGTTAACGTGGTCAGGATGTGGGTCCAGTTTCCTTCTTTGCCTGGAGAGATTAAATCCGACTTCCCTGAACATCTCCTCCACTTTGAGGTGAGGATTCTCATCACTGGGCTGCTGCAGAAAAGGAGCCTTTCCCAGATCCTTGTTTCCCTGAAAATGATTGCACAAGCCCTACCTCACTATAAGGAGGGGAAAAGGGAGACTGGAGTACTTACCTTTAATAGAGTGCTCTAGCCAGCTAATCCCACACAGAAGGAGAGATGAACCACTAATGCTGAGCAAGGCGCCTGGAGGGGGCACGGCTGAAGGAACACCCTTCTCCTTCACAGTGGCTGCTTTAAGCAGCTTTCTCCCAGCATGTTGCCCTTTCTGTCTGCCATTCTGAGGCTCCTCCACTAAGGGGGCAGGCATGTGGAGCTCAGCATTCTGGCATCCACATACCACCTTGGGTGTTGGTCTGGGGTGGGTTTAGTGTTCCCTGGCAGAGCCTCCTTTCGTCTCATGCTGCTATTAGAATGGGTTCGTCTCGGGCTTTGGGTAAAGAAATTGTGAAATCAAGTGAATGTGAAATTCCTTTGGCCACAAAAAGTAGCTCTTGCATATGAACTGTGGCTGCTCCACAGCTGAAGCTTCTCAGCTAGAGTAAAACATTATTTTTCTGTAAACCATAAGTTATAATTTTTGTATAATTATGTGTAATTAATATGGTTTGCATATAGCATCTACAACCTCCCCAAAAATGCAGTGCAAGCACCAACTACTGCGTGACGCTGCTTCGGCGCAGCTTGCAATGTTATTTTGGAACGCTGTCAGTTTGGTCTAGAAAGGGTTGTTTTAAATTAAGAATTTAGCTGTAACAATCTCTACAGCACATGCAGAATTATGGAGTCGCTGCTGTTTAATGGATAAACCCTTTTTTCTGGAATGAACTTTCATAAATCTGCCACTAGCCAGCTTTCTAAATAAAAAACCTATTTTAATGCAATGGGTAATCACTCATTTGTTAAACAATAATCAGTTCTTTCACTTTCTTTGTGGGCTATGAAGAGATGGGGAAAGCACCTCAGCCCTTGGGACTGACAGCTGCAGAGGGCAACCACTGCTTGGTTCTGGCCACTGGGATCTTTTATTTACTGGCCTTTGTCAGGAGGATGGAGCCAGGCTCTGCTCAGTGGCATCTAATGATAGGACAAGGAGCAATGGGTGTGAGTGGGAACAGAGGAGGTTCCACATCAATATGAGAAGGAACTTCTTCCCAGTGAGGGTGACAGAGCACTGGAAGGGGCTGTCTAGGGAGGTTGTGGAGTCTCCTTCCCTGGAGAGGTTTAAAACTCACCTGGCCATGTTCCTGTGTGACTTGATCTAGGGGATTCTGCTGTGGCAGGGGGATGGGACTGGATGATCTTTCGAGGTCCCTTCCAATCCCTAATGTCCTGTGATTCTGTAGAACCGCGTGCAGTGCTGGAAGCTGGGCACTGTAAAGCGCAGGAGTGAAGACAGGCAGCTAACTGTACAGGTCTAAATTTGAGCTGCAGTAAAGACAAGAACAACATTATCATACAGGTTTGTGCAGCTTTTCGGCTGAGATTTTAGTGCTATCCTGGCAGGAAGATTAGCTGCTTACCCAGGGAAAACTAGCAATGCGAGCGATTCTTATTTTCTAGACAAATAGTAAATCCAATTTAAATTTGGTAAAGTTTCAGATTCAAAAAAAGGAGACATTTTTCAAAATGTCAAAACATTGCGTGTTGACATTTTTTATATAAAACGTTTGTTTCAGAAATGCCAAAAAGTTTCATTTTGACATTTTCCCAATTGAATGTTTTTTTCAAACTGGCATTTTTCATGCAAAAGTTCAGGTACTGCTTCAAAATGAACCTTCTTTAAGAACGTGCTCAAAAATTAAGTGAAATCTTTCAGTTCTGGTCAGATCAAATACTGCCCATTGATCCAATACAACTTCTTTTCTTTCCTGAAAAGATCACTTCTGTGGGAACTCACCACAGTTTTTATCTATTTTTTTTATTCAAAAGAGAACCCTTGTCTAAATTGCTAAACTTCATATTGATGGTTAATAGATTTCTCTTGGCTTTCATACATCTTACAGTCAGGTTCACAAATAGGTTCTTGCATCTTAATACATCATTGTGAAGCTGAATGATTTGAGATACCCGAGTGCACCTTTTAGCCAGTCACAAACATGAGACAAAACATCTAACTCAATCTTCTTTAGTTAATGTTCAGGCCAGTGGGGTTTCTTTTGTATTTGCTTATGGGGCAACTGTACTTTGAAATCACCAGAGAGTTGATTTCACACATATCACAGAATCACTAAATTACTGAACATTAGGGATTGGAAGGCACCTCAAAAGATCATCCAGTCCAATCTCCTTCCCACAGCAGGATCAACTAGATCCAGTTGCACAGGAACATATCCAGGAGGGTTTTAAACCTCTCCAGAGAAGGAGACTCCACAACGCCACTGGGCAGCCTGTTCCGGTGTATCCGTCACTTGCTCTTGGCTGAGGGACAGACATGTTTTTCTACTTATGAAGTTATAGTAAAACTAGGGAAGAAGCCTAAATGTTTTCCTGAAATAACATCAGCCAAACAAAATTACAAGCTGGACATCTGGAGATGGATTAGATCAATTAGCAGATGAGCTGGGACAATGCACTCTTTAATCCCTTAATGTTGACATCCTGCAGCTACAGCGAGTTCAAGACCAGTTAAACGTTTCACATGCATTGTGTCTGATTTCTTCTATACCAGGATGTGCTATGAATTTGCTGCAGCAATCTGAGAGCTGGAAGTAGGTATCATGGAGATATTGCCCTCTATGGAGAGCAGATCAAGTTGCAGATGTTTGAAAAAGGTCAGTCCTAACACATAGTCTTTAAATGGGGGGCAGAAGCGAAGGGGAGGCAGGATAACACAAATCATCATCTTGAATTGCCAGGCAAACAATAAACGGTCGCATCTATTACATTAGCATTGAAGTAAAAGGGTGAAATTTAACCTGATCCAGGTATTTGTCATGATTGAAGGAAGAGATTCTACCTTTTTCTCCATTCTCTGGAATTCTACTGCTGAATTTATACCTGGTCTATATCTTATTGATGGACCAGCTCTGCTCCAGATAGAGAAAAAAGGTGTGGATTCCATATTTATTGACATTAATAACTTCACTGTTCGTATGGTATCTCACAACTAAATGGAGAAAAGATAGCCTAGGTCTATAAAATTAATTAAAAACTGGTCATAAAATCTTCTGTAAGTAGTAACGATCGTTCACTGGAACAATATCATACGTAGAGTGCAATCCTTCATCTGGTCCTAGTAATTATTTTCATTGATTTTGTTGATGAGAACACACCAAAGTAAGCTACAAGCATGTGAGCCTTGAGAATGTGAAGGGATTTTGATAAACTGGTGAAACAGGATGAACAAACTAATTCAATAAGAGAGGTGCAACGTTCAACAGCTAGGGAAGACATAGGGAATATGCAGGTTGAATAGGGAACCAAACGAGTATCTAGGTGTTCCCATAGATCACAAGCTCAGCAAGACCCAACAACATCATACAAATCCTTAAAATGAGGTGTCATTTCTGAGAAGACATGGGAAGCTGTCCTTTGGGTGTACTGATCATTGGAAAGATCTCATCTTGAGCCCTGCACTCAGCACAGTACTTCCAAGAAGGATGTGGACACTGGGACAGAATCCAGAGGAGTCCCAAAAGAGGGCTGGAAAGCTAGGTGCATCAAAGGAAAATCTTGATATAGCATAACTTAGGGTACAGAGGAAGATGTGATTTACACAATTTACACCAAGGTAGATCACTAGAAGATAAACTGTTCTTCGTGTCCATATTTAGTAGGACAAGAAGTAAATTGCAGCAAGAAATGTGTCCATGAACACAAACTATTATTAATTAATTATCATTACTAATTTATTAGTACTATACCGTTTGTCTGCCAACGTTCTGTTAACATTGCCAGGCTGTGGGTACTTATGGTTAGTTACCACTCATAAAGTTCTCCCCGGAGACCAATTCTGGACATCAGCCAGGCAGAGTAGTCTTTTCTCTAATTTAAAAGTTGTCCCACTTGCCCAGACCTATGAGGGCAGGCATTCTACATGCTTAATGTTGACTAGTAGTTTTATGCCCCTTTGTTGATTTATTTACTGAAGAAGAGTAACATGACAGCTGTAAAATTATCCAGCAGTTTGATTATATTGTTTGCGTACGTCTTGGCCAAAAGAAGCAGCTCAATGTGACTCAAGATTCAGGCTCTGCTGCAGCAGTAGAGTAGTGGGAGCACTTTTGAACTGCAGTTTGATTTATTATGACTAACAGATACTCATTATAATTAATGGGGAACCTCAACAGAGGTTTTATTCTTCTGAGGAACACTAGTTAAATAAAAATTGTTTATAATGAACTGGCGTAGTGCCACCTCTAGAAGATGTTCAAGGCGAAGAAAGAGAAGTAACAAATCTTAGGGCCTAAGCAGAAATGGAATTTGGGGACACAGATATCAGAAGTCTAAAGGCTCAGTCCAATTTCATGAGTAGTTCTGAGCCTCATGAAAAAAGAAAAACACAGAATGAAATTCTGGAACATTAACACCTCGACATATTAAATAATTAACTCGTGGCAGACTCTGACTCCAGAACAGGTTAAATCCAATGCAGTGTAACAGAGAACTAGCTACAAAATCATTGAATCTTTCATGTTGGAAAAGATCTTCAAAGACCATTGAGTCCAACCATTAACCCAACTGTCCCAAGCCCGCTGCTAATCCCTCTCTTCAAGCTTCACACCTCCATGACTTTTAAACACATCCGGGGATGGTGATTCAACCCCCTACCTGGGCAGCCTGTTCCATGGCCTGATGACTCTTTCAATAAAGACCTTTTTTTCTAATGTCCAACTTAAACTCCTCTGGCCCAACTTGAAGCCGTTTCCTCTTGTCCTATCACTTGTTACTTGTGAGAAGATACCAACACCAGCTTTTGGTTGTAGAGAAGTGAGTGTTGAATATGGCTAATACAAAGAGTAATCAAGATCAACATCTGAAAGGAACATTTATTTCCAACACTTACTCTAAACACCATCCTTCCCAGAAATAAGATACTCAGAGTATGAACATTTTTGATATTTGTTCTCCATTCTGTGAAAGGAATGACACATTACATTTTAATGACTGCTTCATCTTAACTCAAACTTAGGCATTCAGAAAGGAGCATTACAAATTCCTGCATGAAACGGACCCCTTTTCTGTTTGAGGTCAGTTTTTATTTAAAAGTTTTGAAATATTGGTTTAAAATGCACTTTTTACAAATCTCACTGTAGAACATCAAAATGAAACTCCGTGAAGAACTGAAAGCTTCAAAAATGTCTTGTCAGTGAAATATTTGAAAAAATGTTTTCAAGATACCCACAGAGTTTAATTTCATTCATTTCCCATTCAAGTCCTGCCAGGAAACCAAAACCATCAGAGCTTTACCATCTCTAAAAATATTGCAGAAGTCTCTGTGGTTGTGATTCATTAAGGCAATATCCACATAGCTGTGGGCAGGACTTGTCTCACCTAGTCTGAGACATCTACAGTGTTGAAATCCGTCTGAGCTAGTCATCACAACTTCCTTTAACGCCAGTGGTAAGAAACTTGTGTGATGCAACATCACTTTACAATAGGCATCTAAAATAGGAATTGGGACTCTTCAACCTGGAGAAGAGAAGGCTGCAGGGAGACCTTAGAGCAGACTGCCAGTACCTGAAAGGGGCTACAGCAAAGCAGGAAAGGAACTTTTGAGAAAGGAGAACGGTTTTGAGCTAAAAGAGAGCAGATTTCGATTGTATCAGAAATTCCTTCGTCTGAGAGGGTGAGGCCCTGGAACAGGTTGCCCAGGGTGGTTATGGCTACTCCATCCTTGGAAGTGTTCAAGGCCAGGCTGGATGGGGCTCTAGGCAACCTGGTCTAGTGAGAGGTGTCCCTGCCCATGGCAGGGAGGGTTGGAACTAGGTGATCTCTGAGATTCCTTCCAACCTAAGTTGTTCTATGATTATATTCCTTTTTATTGACAGTACAGGGAATATAGATCAGATGGAGAACTTCTGCCTTGTTTATATCTTATGCTAAGCATTCATGTTTCTGCATAAATGAAGCATTTTTAGTTATAGGAGTCAGACTCAAAAGGTATCACACAGCATCTGTTAAGAGAAGCACAAGGAAGACAATGTCTACAAGAGATGTCATTCACTGTGGAATGGATTCTCCTCACCACCTACCAAATGTGACCTATAGGATTATTTTTAGGGCACATATAAGAATACCTACTTTTTCTTCTATTACATCTGCTTTTCATTTGTTGCTCAAGGTGGAGATAGGTAGATGACTTGGATGGTTTTGCCTTCAGTAACCCTAAGGACTTCAGCACAAAACTAAGATTTCACTTAGACATTCAAAAACAAGTCTTAAAAGTCTTTATGATGTTCGCAAGGTTGTTGGGTTAATTTCATGTTGCTATCACTGACAATGATTTATCCTGGTTGTTTAAATTCTACTAGTAAACAGGATGAAGTGAGGCCAGCTATGCTCCTGTCTCATTGTGCTGAGACAGGATCTTCCAAAGCCAAGCATGAATCTCTTACTTTCTCTCAGTGCTCCATTTACCATGTATTTTAGTAGTAGATGCGCGGACAAAAAGCCATGCTAATTAGGCAAATACACATGGTTAACTATTGTTCCACCATAATTCTCTGTTGTAACTCTTTAAGCCCCTTAAATTGGAAGAAATCAGCTAGTGCATATGAAGTAGATTCTCTACTTAATAGATGGGAACTAGAGACATGGCATTCCATCCAGTTTTCCACCTCAATCTCATTTACTTGACAGAGTGTGTTATAACCTTTCTAGTACCTAAGGACTCTGTCCTGTGAATTTAGCAGCTGGTACCAATACTTGTAGGTTAAGCCAATACCTAGACTGGATGAAGACAGGTAATTCTGACCTAGAAGAGGTCAGAATTAAATGAATAGAAGTTTTTTCTTTCTTTCCATCTGATAAAACAACAAAAAGGGAAAAGCCATAGAGAGCTGTGCTACAAAAATGTACCATAACGATGCAATCTAGGAAAGAATGCAGTTGGTGATGGAGTACTGAAAGCCATGAGTTAGCACTGGAGCAGGCCAGTGGTTCCATTTGTGCACAACACAGCACAAATGTGGTTATCCTGCTGCAGACATGAGCTGACTCAGATGGAGACAGGTTGGTCACAGCTCCTCCTGTAATACAGTCAATCCACCCCCATAATGAAAATTCATTTATCTGACGCCCAAACTATCAGCAACAAGACCCACAGCAGTAAAAACAAGTCTATCAGAGAAGCCACTGACATTAAACTCTACTATTAAAGTATTGTTGTGATGTGATGCAGAGGCAAGTGATTAAAACACCATCAAAATAATTCAAAACAGGCTTGCATTCTTTTTAAGTTTATGAACTACTTTTTTTTTTAAAGCTCTCACTTTAAAGTATCATCGTATTGCTTCTCTGATAAACCAGTGGCACCAGACCACAAAGTCCTAGTGACAGCAAAATAACTCTGGCACTCAGTGCTGAGGATCCTGAGGGGTGGGTCAGAACTTGTGTCCTCTGCAGTCATAGAACAAAATGACACAAATCCAAAACACCTTAGTACTGGCAGGATTCCACATTTAAGTACTCGTCTTCAGTTCAGGCTAAATGGATTCTCCAGATCTTTGGGAGATCTGTTTCTTTGGGATGGATTTGTTAGTTTCAGCTCATGGTGGGAGCTCCCATCCACAGAGCAATTCTGAGATGCTCCTTCCTAGTCCTGAGCAAGGCAGTAAGCCTGGGTGCCTCTGTGACACTGACTCTTCATTGTGGCATAAAATACCTGCAGAGTCCATATAAGCACAAAGACTGAGTCTGGACTCCCTTGTCCTGGTCCACTTGCAGTTGTGCCCCTTTCTGTGGGATACTACAGATGGTGATCAATCCATCTCCTGGGACAATAAGCAGTTTGCCCTTTCTTCTGCCTGGCTATTAATCAGGCCAGGGGCTGACCCAATGAAGACATCCAAGAGGACATGGGGAGAAAAGGATGGAAAACCTTTACAGAAGAGAGGAGAAAGTCTGTGGTAAGCAGTCCACTTGTGATGGGAACCAGGCCTCCAAGTCTTGGTACTTCCAAGGCCAAAAGAAAGGGAGAAGCTGCCTCTTAAAACTTTTAAATCCAAAATCCAGGAGGGTTTGTTCTCTCTTTGGTGAATTATAAATGATGTTTTGCCTTCCAACTCAAACCATTCTATGATTCTGTGAACATTTAGAACAGGAGCAAGCCTAATACATAGAGTCCTTCAGCCAAATCTGCCAGCAGTCACATCACATGGATTTGCATTGAAGCTTAGCTGCCTGTGCTTTTAATGGAGAGCACAGTCAGCTCACTATAGATTCTCATTGTGTAACTACCTATCCATCATCTACAATATGCAGAGCTATAGAAGCACCAACCAGATTGTCATTGTTATTTTTTGAGAAAACATTCCTTTCTTCAAGCGTGAAGCTTTGTCTCCTTCAGTTGTACTGAGTGTTAGTTATTCTAAAATCTGACTTTATAAAAACCTTCTGCAGCAGCAGATAAAATGAAGGCTCTCTCTGTGTAGGAGTGATTAGTATTCTGTAGTGTCGCAGTACATTTTCATACTGATTTTTTGGTGTGTTTTTCCCCCATCAGAATAGTACACTTGTGGGCTCTACATATCCGAAAATAGATTGAAGATAACATTTTTGAAAATTTACACTTGGGCCCCTTAATTATCCAACTTTTTGGTAACTTTTACAGGAGGATTATTCATTTTAGCAGCTGTACTTCTGGGGCCAAAATCAAACATAACAGTGTTTGAAAGGAAGGTTGAAAATATTTGGCTCATATGTACTTTCCTTATTACAGGTACAGATGTCCTTGGGAACATAAATGCTGCATGGTTTAGTTATTTCTGTAATACATTTGTGGAAAACACACATTTCCTATTTATATAAAATTCACATAGGGACAAGGAAAGAGATCTCCTACCAAGAGCTAAGCACCCACTGCTATTCTCACTGCAGTCTGTGGGGTTGAGGTTGCCCAGCACAGAGGAAAACTGGCCTTTAATTGCCTGGTGGTTCATAAAAATCCATACAAGATGTATGAGGCTGTTGCAAAGCCTGGGCCTCATATACATCACTGGAGCAGTCAAGTAAGGTGCAGCATGAAGATATTTAAAACCCGCCTGGATGTGTTCCCGTGCGACTTGGTCTAGGTGATCCTGCTCTGGCAGGGGGATTGGACTGGATGATGTTTCAAAGTCCCTTCCAATCCCTAATGTTCTGTGATTCTGTGTGATTCTGTGACTTCAGCAAGTACTCAAAGCAGAAACAACTCAAGCAAGTGCACAAAGCAATCAACGGGGTGTTCAAGTTGATGTGGGAAATAAATTTGAAAACAAAGAAACCCACAAAGTCAAAAAAACATTGTAATGACTTCTCTAGCTTTTGAACTGGACTCCTCTAAAACAAAAACCAAACCAACCAGGTTCTCTTCTCTTTTCTCTTTTCTCTTTTCTCTTTTCTCTTTTCTCTTTTCTCTTTTCTCTTTTCTC